>JBBPTD010001190.1:0-12076 GCA_038093895.1 Boletus aff. mottiae
GCAAACATGTGTTGGATAGGAGATATGAGGCAGACAGGAGGTATGCCTTATGTTAGTCTAGAGCGCGTTACTGTGAGATCAATATCGTGAGAGAAAGTTGGGCTTCGTGGGAATTTCGTGAGTGAGCGAACATAGGGGTTATTTGTAGTATTCCGTGGTTTGTGAGCGAATGAGCACTTGGAAAAATAAGGGAAAATAAGGAAAAATAGGGGTGTTTGTAACATGGATGCTGGTTAAGTGAAGCCTTCACCATATACCTTCGACACCATGCTCTAATCCTTGCTCCATTCCTTCAACATGATCCAATCCTTTTTGACAATCTCTGTAAATACATACTTCCACCAGTACAGTAGCCAGTGAGTTGAGCTCCTAACACCCGGGTCTCACTCGCAAGATGTGTTGCTCACTCCTACCTCTCAGGGTCACAGCTCACAGATCTGGGTGCAGTTTCGGGCCGGAAAGCCTTCGGGCTTTCACCCATCTATGTCCATTCATAGATGTTGTGTATATGCTCATGAAATACACTTTCCCGTCTCCTGTACTACACCTCTTCATCCACTGGCCACACACGTAGCCCATAACACATAGATCTGAAAATGGCAACCTGCACTGCGCTCATTCACCTTTCCTCTGGCACTGCCAGTCTTGACTGGAGGTAAGATTATTTTCCATATATTCCTCGCACACTCATTACTTACAACAGTATAGTTCATATTCATTCCTTTAGTCACCTCCAACAATTAGAAACCATGACATTCCTGAGTCATGTTTGGATAATGAATGTCCTTGCTGCCGCCCAAATGTACTTTAGTCTTCCTATGGCAACAAGAATGGGGGTACAGCTCTATTATAGTGTCACTTGTGCATCCGGCCTCAGGTCTGAGTCGCTTTATTATGAAGTTACACCATATAACTGTCACCAATTAGGATGCAACCCACCATCCATTTCAAACATGGATCCAACTGACAACAATATGGGTGACTTTCACAAAGGCTTTTTTATTTATTTATTATTAATCTTTTAGTGTCTGCCTTGAAGTCATGAAGGCTTTGAAATAGGCTGGAAGTAATCAAAGCAAAAGTGTGTGACAAGAAGAGGTCAAATGATGACATGATTGCAGGCGTCAATATATGGCCCTCGGACAACTGTCCAGGATTTAAAGAAGCCTGCCTTGCATACTAGTACATTGGGTCAACCATAACCAGGCAAAGTTTTTTCAAGGTCTTTTTCTAGTCATGCAGCAGTGAATGTTGGCAATGTATTGTTCCCACTTTTTGCCCTGGCTCTGGAACTACCTGAGACATTGATATGCCTGGTGTTGGGGCCTACAGCGAGTACCCACTATTTCTCACCTCTTTTCTACTCTTACTTATTTCTTTCATAGCTTTGAGGTCAGAAATCATCGGAGACCATGGCCATGAGAAACTGACTTGATGTTTACCTCCATAAGTGCTTCACCATGTTCTGGCAAGTGGCAACAACTCGACATCCAAGCATTTTGGGTCATGAACTCAGAGAAACAGTGGATAGATTCACCTGCTATCAGAGATACAAGTTTGTACCCTTCAGACCTTGTCTGGGTCTTCACAACATCTTAGCATTGGTGACCAACTTGCATTGTGGACCAGTAAGTGTTTTCCTAGCTTCTTTGACCATAACCACATGGCACCCCTACCAGGACCCCGAAAAAATTGCAGACAAGGAAGCAACATCAGCAACAATACAACCCAATGCACCTCTCAAGGCCCACAAAACCCCCTCTCTCAACCTACCAATACCCCTTCTGGTACCCCATGAACACAGGTACCAGAAAAAACCCAGTCAATGGCAGTCCGACTTCCAGAGCACCCATGCCCATGGCATTTACCGCTTGGCCCACATGCCACTCCAGCCAGAATACCTGCCTCACTAGAGATGAAATCATAAGCCAGGAAAAAGAAGTTAAAGATGCAAATGGTGGTGCAGCATACCTAGAAAAAGTACTGCTCTGCCTGGTGGGCCAACCATTCACCATCAAACACTTAGCCACCATACTGTTTCACATCATGCGGATACAATCAGTCCCTCTGCCTGCCATAGAAGCAATTAGAGCTGTGGCCTTCCTCTTAGAACGTGAGGCAATCACTCAAACTGCCAACACAATAACAACACACATACAAGAAGATCTCTCTGACCAGGTAGCCCACCAAGTCACCATGGCGATAGCCACACACATGGCGCAATTCCAGGAGGCCAACAAGACACTTATGGCCAGCATAAACTCCCTCAATGTGCTCCATACCTCTACTCAGGCCTCCGACATTCTCAACAGTGAAACCATGGCAACCACAGCTGAATGGATGACAACAGCCGCAGACACCATCTCCTCAGGTATCACCACTGTGAAGGACGCAGTAGACCAACTCACTCCATCATTGGCAGCTGCCCAGGACTCCATCAAATCCCTTCTCTCAGCCCCCACTACCAACACCACCACAAATCTGCACCCAACTCAGCCCTCGCAAAGATCGTACAAAGACATGCTATGTTCACCAGCCACCTACCCACCCACAATCCCCACACCAGCCATGGCAGCTCTTGCCAGAGCAGCTATCTGCGACTGCCAGATCCTTGTAGACCCACACAAAGGCCACATCCTCCACACTCCAGACCAAGTCACTACCAGTATTGCAGAGCGACTCAAAGCTATCCTCGATGAAATCAGGACTGACGACACCCCAGCCCTGATGGTCAAAGCCATTACCAGACTTAAGAACAGCGGCCTTATCACAGAATTTGACTCAACCAAATCAGCCTCATGACTATGTGAAGATGCCAACAAGGCCAAATTCCTCAAGAAACTCTGGGTCCCTGCTGACATCAAAGACAGAAGCTACAATGTAATGGTCCCCTTCCTACCAATCAATTCATCACTCGACGACCTTGAGTGGCTCTGCCAAGTCGAACTGGAAAACAACTTACATAAGAACTCCCTGGCTTCAGCGTACTGGATCAAACAAAAGGAACAATGCTCTTCCAACCAAAGGGTTGCCCATGCCATACTTACATTCTCCAACCCCTGAGAAGCTAACACCATCCTCTGCGATGGACTATACATTGGTAAGGAGAAACTCCACCCCTGCAAAGACAAGAAGAATCCCTTCTGATACATGTGCTGCCAAGGCTGGGGTCACCCAGCAAGAGACTGCAAAGCTATCCATGATGCATGTGCTATCTGTGGACATGCCCATAGAACTGATCAATGCACAGACCCTTTGGGAAAATGCCAATGCATCAGCTGCAACACAGAGGGACACAGCAGCAACGATATGAACTGCCCCACATACTTAACCAAATGCGCTGAACTCAACACTAAGCTCCCTGAAAATATGATGCCTTACTTCCCAACTGACAAGCCATGGACACAGATAATGCTCCCCCCCAAGCAACCTCCTCTCACATTTCCTACTCCCACTTCATGCAGACCCACCCACCTGCAACAAACAAACATGCACCAATCAACACTTGACTCCACACTAGGACCACATGGCCGCAGCTCACCCAGAAACAGCCCACCACGTCGACCCCCTGCCCCCTCCTCTCTCCCAACAGCACCTACATGACAAGACAGAACCCCCCTCCCCCCTCCATAGAGGGATGGAACTGAATCCATGATGAGTAACAATGCTACTCACTTAACGCACCTGAGGATTTGGCAGCAGAACCTTAACAAACCATTCACAGCCCAACATTCATTAATTAACAGCACTCACTCCAAACAATTAGAACTAATAGCCCTACAAGAACCACACATCAACTCCTTCAACAATATAATATCAAGCAGATGCTACCACATACTATACTCCTCAACACACCTATACCAATCAACACCTAAAACATGTGCCATTACTCTAATCTCCACCTCCCTAGACACAAACTCATGGAAACAATTACCCTTCCCATCCCCAGACGTAGTAATAGTACAGCTCACAGGAAACTTCAGAAACTGCACCCTCATCAGGGAATTTTTAATGGAATGATAATCCATTGTAATCCCTGGCAGACATTATATTCCTACTAAATATCATTTATGTGTCTCTGTTTGGTGTATAGTTGTAATTGTTGATATAAACAATGGTATATAGTCATAGGCAGCAAGTCATAATACTTGAATTAGGAGAGATATTGAGTTTTTAAATCTCTGTCAGGGATTATAATGGATTATTGTTCCATTGAAAATTCCCTGATGCTGATCAACATTTACAACAACTGTACTCACAACAACACAATAAGAGAATTAGGGAAGTACCTAAAATCCCACATCCAGCAGATCAGACCCTCTGCTCACAATCACATGATTTGGCTAGGAGACTTCAATTGACATTATCCCCTCTGGGAGGAGGAATGAAATACCCATCTTCTCACGAACCAATACCTCGATCATGCACAACCCCTACTAGAACTCATTGCCGACTACAGTATGTATATGACACTACCCAAGGACAACCCCACATTAGAAGCCCTCACAATGAAGAACTGGACAAGACCAGATAATGTCTTCTGTACTGAAACAACAATCAACTCCCTGATGCATTGCTACATGGACCCCTCATGCCGCGGGCCATGCACCGACCACATCCCCATCCTTACATCCCTAGAGCTACAGACTCCCAAACTCGACAGTTGCCCATCAAAAAACTTCAACAACATTGATTGGAAGGAATTCAACAAAACCCTGAAAACGGCTCTCCTCCCATTCCCGACCACTGACCCCATAGTCTCAGAAGCCGAATTCCAACAGACAGCGAAGGGGATTACAAACGCCATCCTCATGAATATCGAGCAGCATGTACCCACCACTCGCCCAAGCCCACATTCCAAACACTGGTGGACAAGGGAGCTCACGCAGATGAGGGAGGAAACCACTAAGCTCACTTCCTTATCTTTCAAAATGAGAACTGTCCCTGACCACCCCTCTCACAAAAAACACTGAGTACAGTGCAACAAATACATGGAAGCAATCAAACAGACAAAATGTGACCACTGGTTCGACTGGCTCAAGGGAATCAGTAGCGAAGAGATCTGGATTGCCAACAAATATCTTAACTCCAAACCCTCAGACAGTAGTCCAGCCAGAATCCCAACCCTAAACTGCAAAAACCAGGACAGAACACCTAATGTCGCAAGCACCAACGAGGAGAAAAGCCAAGCTCTAGCCACCACCTTCTTCTCCCCACCACCACCCACATCTTCAGTCCCGGATGACTATGAATACCCTGACCCAATCTTCAACCCAGGTGAGATCACAGCGGAGCAAATCAAGAGAGTCATTAAAAAACTGAGCCCTATGAAGGCACCAGGACCAGATGGCATCAGGAACATCATATTTAAAAAATGTGCAGGTGCCCTGGTCCCGCAAATGCTACGTTTATTCCTCGCCATCTTCCTTCTCCATACTTATCATGATCCGTGGCGGGAATTTACCACAGTAGTACTCTGCAAACCAGGAAAGCCAAACTACACTGTCCCGAAAGCATATTGCCCAATCGCTCTCCTCAACACCACTGGCAAATTACTAACAGCGGTTGTAGCAGACCAACTTACCTATGCCCTTGAATCTAACAACCTCCTCCCCCCCACACACTTCGGAGGATGACCTGGTCGCTCCACAACTGACTTCCTACACCTCCTCAAAGCAACGATAAAGAATGCCTGGCAAGCCAGGAAGGTAGTCTCCACCCTATTCCTGGACATAGAAGGAGCCTTCCCCAATGCAGTAACTGACTGCCTACTCCACAACATGCGCAAGCTACCCTCCTCCCTGATTGACTTCACTGAACGCATACTCCTAGACTGCTGCACAAGACTCTCATTTGATGGCTACCTTTCAGATTGGATTCCGATCACTAATGGCATCGGGCAGGGCAATCCCCTCTCGATGATAATCTACATCATATACAACTCAGATCTAGTAGAAGTACCCACAAACAAAAAAGAAGTGGCCCTAGCATTTGTCAATGATACTGCCTTTCTAGTGATCGGTAAAGACTTTAAAAAGACCCATGCTATCCTAACAGATATGCTCGAATGCCCACATGGAGGCTTTGACTGGTCAACTGCTCACAACTCATGTTTCAAAACGTCCAAGTCCGTGCTTATGGACTTCTCCAAGAACAAAACCAAAGACCAACCCGAAATGATCATCCATGGCATGGCAATCAAGCCCACAGACTCACATTGTTTCCTCAGGGTCCTTCTCGACAAAGGCTTGAGATGGCACAAGCAAGTCATGTATGCAGTGGGGAAAGGCACTGCATACGTACTACAGTTATGTTGGATATCCCTTTCTGCAAACGGAATACCTCACACACTGTCCAGGCAACTATACACCTCGGTCACCCTACCTAAGATGTTATACACCCTCGACCTCTGGTTTAAACCCCTCTACACTGGAGAATCAGACAACACCAACAGAGGTTCAGTCAGCACCTCCAAACGACTAGGTAGAGTACAAAGACTCACAGCCATCAGCATCACAGGTGCCTTCAGGACCACAGCAACAGACGTAGTAGAAGCCCATGCCAAACTGATCCCCATAGCACAACACGCTCAGACACTTTACCACTGCACAGCTCTCCGACTCACAGCCCACCCTGCCATGCATCCTCTACATCCTCTCCTCAGAAAAGCCATGAAGCGAGACATAAAACGTCATCAATCCTCACTACATAACCTCATCAGTAGCTTCCGTCTAATCCCCGCAAAAATAGAAACAATCACCCCAGTCTGGTATGCACCCACCTTCAAACCCCTCTTCACCATTCATATAGCCCCAAACAAAGACAAATCTATACAAGAGCACAACAAAATTCAGCTAGGGACCTGCATCTACACTGATGGATCTGGAATTAACAGAAACATTGGGGCATCAGCAGTTATATACCTACCTGGCGAATGCCAGCCTAAAACCCTCCACTATCACCTAGGGAGCGAATGAGAACATACCATTTACGAGGCGGAAGTACTAGACATGACAATGGCAGCCCACCTACTGTCAATGGAGCAGGACCTTGAGCTCCCCATCAACATCTTCATTGACAATCAAGCTGCCATCAAATCTGGTGAAGTGCTCACAACTAAATCAGGGCATTATTTATCTGACTGTCTCATTAGCGTGACACGAGCAATCCACAAAAAATACCTATGCAGCAAGAATGACATCACCATACGATGGGTCACCAGCCACAAGGATGTCCCAGGCAATGAAAAAGCTGACAATGAAGCAAAAGCTGCAGCCTCTAACCCAAACCTCACCAGCTCTTGGAAACACCTCCCCCACTTCCTACGCGAAGGCAAGCTACCTCTGAGTATTTCAGCACTACTCCAAAATCAAAAGCATATTGAGACAGAGAGATGGAAACAGTCTTGGGCAGCTTCAGCTAGATTCATTCTGATGTCTCATATTGATAAAAAACTGCTGACCAGCTCCTTTCTGCAGCTTGTCTCCCTTCTTACACACAGACAATCACCCCTAATATGGCTCTGCTCCCAACACAGCCCCCTTCACGACCACCTTCACCGCATCAAACACTCAGACTCTCCCCACTGCCCCAAATGTCCAGGGACAAGAGAAACCATCAAACACTTCATATTAGAATGCCCACAATATGTGTTTGAATGAGCAGTATTAGGTTGACACACATGCTGCACAGCACATAACATCTCACACCTTCTATCCAACCCCATGGCTGTCCACCACCTTCTCAACTTTGTGAATGCAACAAGACGACTACATCTAAAAGACAGCCTAATGACATACCATGCAGAATATGTAACAGATGCTATAACTCGCAATCTAGTCTCACCTCTTATTGCTTACCACATAGCTAAGTCTTAACAGATAACCCTTGCAACTCTTATCTTATCAAGTCATGTGATCATGGATCACTCTCGACTCTAGTCACGTGCTGGTCACATGACCTTATCTCGGCTATGCAACACATGTTGTACTCATGTCATCCTCATGCTCACCTCATGCTTTTCCCTTTGACTTACTTTCCCTTATCGTCCAATAGCATTAATCCCTCTTATCTAGGCAGTGCTTATCTATGCCTCACGGTACCTAGTGTCATGGTTAGTTACTACTTATAGTCTAGCACACCATGGTCTGTGCATGGTCTCTCTTAGTATATATAGTTGTACTCATAGTAGTATAGACCTTAGTCTATGAAACGACCAGAACCCACCTAAGGGTCTAGTGTTTGTAGTCACAAGAGTACTAAGGAGGATGTTCTGGGAGAACAAGACTGAGGAGTCTTGTACTACTTGGCTATAGTATTTATACTACTAGTACATGTGCATGGACCATGCAGTGCTTATCTATGGATACTATACTTGTATTACTAGGTCTGAGACCGGGGAACATGAGGCAACATGAGGTGAGTGTTTACTGGAGGATAAGCATTGCTGTGCAGGCATGTGTTGGATAGGGGGCATGAGGCATGCATGAGGTGTGTCTTATGTTATTCTAGAGCTCATCACTGCAAGATCAATATCATGGGAGAATGTTGGGCTTTGTGGGAACTTTGTGTGAGTGAGTGAACATAGGGGCTATTGTAACACTTGATGAATTGTGAGTGTATGAGCACCAGGAAAAATAGGGAAAAATAAGGGAAAAATAGAGGTGTTTGTAACAGTCTATTTCTTCTGTTGTTTCCTTTAGTCTTCTCTTGAGGCCTACAAGCCTAATAGACCATCATTGTCAACAGCATAGTACTCCAGCAAGCACTCATAGGACTTCTCGACCCTCATCAGGACTTTGGTCGTTACAGAATACCCACACTAAACATATGGTAAAAGACACCCAACCCGACTACTACATTAACCCACTACTCATTGATGGAGGAAAGGCTACCGTGATGCGGGGCCATAGGGAATAAGTTGGCGAGGTATAGGGGAGAAATTTGGTATGTACAGGAGACCCAGTGGCCAACACCACACCACATCAAGACACATGAGGACGCCACCAACCACACCACCAATGACACTCACATCCGTCTCTCAAACTACTCAAATTTTTCTTTCCCTCTACCTTACTTATTTTGAGCCACACCCCTATTCCTACCATACCTGATTGCCCTCTGGACAAACTGAGTACATGATATCCATTGCACACATCAGCCAGCCCACCAAACCATGTTATGTATCACTCAGGTCACCACTGATTCAGAAGACTTGCTTGTCTAAAACTGTCGGCGGGAACAATAGGACTGGGAGGGGACCTACAGCTCACTCTTCAGGGCATTTGAGAAGTTGGGGACACAGCAGGGACACAGGTGTCCCATTCATACCTAGCTTAGCTCTGTCCTACATAGGATATAGTACCCCAATGGGACAAAAATAGGATTTAAAAATAAAATAAAATAAAAAGTGTTTTTCTTCTTTCTCATCAGAAAGATTAAGCACATTATCTGACAGATGATATCTTCAAGTCCACCATTCACCAAGCCATAAATAAAAGTGGAAAAGAATGGTATTCTGTCCCTCTGTTCTTCGGTACAGATCACGATGACCAAGTCAAAATTGAGGTGTGTGACATTTCGAGTGAAACAACAAAGGCGCAAGACGCTTAGGTGCAGTACAGACTTCAAAACAAATGTAAAATTGAAAAGGGAACTGTCAACTCCAGGTCATGTGTGAACCCCCATAACGCATGGAATCAGCCAGATTCACCTTACCCACTGATCAGCATGATCAGTGACTAGATAAGCTACTACGATGGATCCAGAGACACTGCAAGCCTTGTATCAGATGGAACACTGCCACCGCCTAACCATCCTCATCTCCCTCCTTGTCACTCAAATTGCTTACTACTATAATCTCATGTTTCTAACACCCACTGCACCCATCCCTTATCATACATCTATCTTGACTGGTGAAGGGTGGATGCTAGAGCTACTCAATGGTCATCCCAACAGGATCCGTACATGCCTAGGTGTCAATCATGACGTTTTCGACCAGCTGATGTGTGCATTGAGGAATCACGGTGTTATGGACTCACAATGCAGAATATCTGTTGAGGAGCAGCTTGGTATCTTCCTTTACACTTGTGTCACTGGCCTGTCGTCTCAACATGTTGCAGAGCAGTTTCAACATTTGTCAGACACAATTTGCAAGTGAGAATCTTTCCTCAACTCTGATTTCCTGCGCCTGATACTTCAAACAAGATACTTCAAACAGATTCTTTTTTTCCTTTCAAGTGCACCTTTCTACACTTCTCAGGTCCAATTTCCAACAGAGAATACCCTGATTGTGGCCATGATCACTGAAAATCCCTGCTTCCAATTCTTTTGTGACTGCATTGGTGCAGTGGATGGCATGCACATCCGTGCCTTTACCTCCGCCAACGACCATCCCTTTATGTGCAATCACAAGGGATATCTTTCTCAAAACTGCCTATTCATCTGTGACTTCAACTTCCTCTTCATTTATGCACTCACCAGCTGGGACAGCTTGACCGCAGATGCCAAGCTATGGCATGACGCCCATATGCATGACCTGGAGATACCTCAAGGAAGATACCTTCTAGCTGATGCAGGGTTTGGGACCTGCAATGCCCTCTTAGTGCCATATCAGGGGGTCCAGTATCATTTAAAGGAGTGGCGTCAAGCCAATTTGGGGTACAAGATGTGGTTCGGCTGGTGGCAGGTACTCACAATATTTCCAGGCCACAAACACAAGAAGAATTATTCAATCTACAGCATGCAGCTCTTCACAACATTATTGAGCGCATATTCAGTGTCCTAAAACGCCAATTCTGTGTTCTACAGATCCCCCCTGAGTACAATATGCACATTCAGGCATGACTTCCACTTGCACTTTGTGCAATTCACAATTTCATTTGACAGTACAATTCAAACTCTGATCTTGGCTCAGAACTTGGGCCACAGGATGCAGATGATGGAGATCAGTTTCTGGGTGACCCAGGCCTTGGTGATGGGCCTGCAGATGCAGCAGAAAGAAGGTGTGCAGATCAATGCTGCAATCATATTGCACAAGAGATGTGGGATGATTACCAGGAGGAACTTGCACTTCACCGTGGCATGCCAGTGTAGTAGACTCAGTTGTATCATATATGGTACTGATTCATACATATGTCATGGACTGTATGGTCACCCAGGTGCCTGTATTGTTGTTATCCATATCGCACACCAGCGTATCACACACTGTATTGTGTGCAAGAATGTTGTACCATATAACAGCTACTAGTACATCACAAAACAGTACAATGACCCAAATCTCATTCATTGATGCTCATAAAATTGAATCCCTGGGCTTGACGAGCTACCTCAATCTCTGACAGCCTGCGATCCAACCACATCTTCCTCAATGCTTCATCAAGCTTCTGGAATACAATCGCTTGATTTTTGTTCTTGTCGAGTGTGAGAAAATCACTGATGTCGAGTCTTTGCATTGGCATGATTTCAACATGTTGATTGAGGTCATCAATGGCAGCACTGAGGTCATCAACAGGTGGGGGAGGTGGGGCCATAGTACAAGTGAAATCCTTCACCACAGCTGTGATCTCCTGCATCGCCACACCACCCACTTCCTGTGCCACTGCCGCTGCTGATGCAGGGCATGATCTTTTGCATGTAGTATTTGCATCCGACTCGACAACTGAGGCAGGTGACTTCCTTTTTGAGCAGCTAATGCTCGTGATCATGGATAGAGCAGGTGCACCAACAATGCTGGCGGGTTGTCCGAGAAAGCTGGAGGGTGTTGATGGGGGAAGGGTGTTTGGGTTGCCAGTGGATGATGGTGCTGAGACCTGGCTCATTGACTGCTGGGCACCAGTGTCGTTACCATGCTCATCAGCAGTAGCAAATAGCTCCCAGAGCTGAAAAGAGCCATCAGATGGCTTGTGATTGGTAGGAGGATGCAGCAGATGCTGCCCCTGGCTCTTGTCAGGCATCAATGCCTCAACCTGATGAAAATGGGCAAAACCTTTTGTTTTGAAAGGTTTTGCATTCAGATGTGACTATGTGACCAAGTCAGTGATACAGTTTGCAGCTGATCAATATGACACAATAACAC
>JBBPTD010001191.1:0-12050 GCA_038093895.1 Boletus aff. mottiae
GATATAAGTCTCATAGCCCTAGGCCGAACTCGGGAGGTAGCTCATCAACTGGCCCTTTGGTTGTCCGTGGGTATGTACTCCCTTGAACCATTCGTTCTGCTAGAATCTCGCACACTTACTGTTCACTGCCTTATGCTAGACCATCCTCCGAAGAAGCCTCCCCGTTGTTGCCGGGGAGATTACGGCCCGCGATGTCCCGAGACGGATGCAAGGCGATCACATACAGCCTAGCCGGATTGTTGGCGTTCTTCTTCATCAGCGCCAACTTAATCCTGCACATTTTCTTCTGCCCCTTGTTTCCATCCTCCATGAACGCCATTCGTCGCGACTGGGAGAAAGATGTGGCACAGCATGAACTCCTGCTGGAAAAATGGCGGCTTGGGAAACTGGAACACGACACCATTGAGGAGGAGTGGAAACTTGAAATGCAATGGCATGAAAGGGACGTGGCGCGTCGTATTCGCGAGGAAGACGAGCGTCAAGTACGGGTGAGACAGGAGTGGGCTCGAGAGTTTGAGAGGCACCTGCACGAGGTTGAAGAATACGAGAAGATGGTTTCACATAGGGTGCAAGAAGAACAAGAGCGACAACAGAGGGTCCGGGAGGAGTGGGCACAGGATGTAGAGAAGCATAGGCATGAGTGGGAGGAGATGGAGCGCGGTGAAGATGAACGCCGAACCAGTGAGCGTCAAAGGTGGCAGCGTGAAGTTGAAAACCACGATCACATCGAGAAGGAGCGCAGGAAACGCGAGGACGAAGAACGCCAGAAACTCAACATGTTCTGGGGTGGTATCGAGGCGCATACATGCACCACATACGCGACCAGGGACTACACTGCACAGCTCATGAACCTACCAACGACTTGGGAGCATAGAGTGGAGGCGTGCAAGGCTACACCACTTGAAGTCCACGGGATCTCGTATCTGCCAAAAAGTTGTGAAGATAAGGCAAGTGATGTTGACTCGAGGATGCTCTCAGGACTGACATCGTGTCAGGGCCCTGGTGTTGTCATCGGAAGATGGGAGATTAACCAGCATGAACCGGATTGTGCAACATTTTGGTTGTGGTACAAGGATAAGGAAAGTTCTCGGCCTACAAATTTGACGTCACACCAAACTGACGAACACTGTAGGGTTGCACCTCTCCTGAATCGGGGAAGCGGGTGAGCTCTAACTTTGTGAACCTTGCATGATTTTTAAAGTCCACCTTCAGCGCATCGAGCATTACCTGGAGAATCTTCCAAGGGGGAGCGACTGGCGAGAATTTTGTGCCACAACGCCGGCTCACTTCCATGGGATGGAGTTCTCAGGTGCTCAGGAATGTTTCCAATACGTGCGTTGTAACTGGAATTGCCTTGGAGATACTAAACGATTTTCGTGTACTTGCAGAACTTGGGGACGTATGGCCACTGGGAAATCGATGACACAAGCTGTCTGTGAAAACCGCCACATTCCCGCTGTTTTCCAGGTTTATTGTCCCATATCCTCGCCGTTCAGTAAGATTTCAGGGTCAAACGATGACCATGTGCAGACTTTCAAGTTGAGTAGAAGTCCCGGTGACAAGTACTATGCAGTTCATTATGAGTCCAATTTCTTGATTGTGTAAAACAGAAATACGATTTTTTGTGCACTTGATTCAATGTGCCTACAAACTTTTCCAATCTGCATCTACAGCAACTGTGACAGCCCACATCGTCCGTTCAATTGCAATAATCAATCTATATAGCCATCCTTTCCTCCAGCTGCTGCTCAAGTCTTTGCCTATCATAGACCCAGATGGGAAAAAAATATCCAGCGTACTACTACTAGTAAGTCCTCAGCTTCCCCGAGCCCCTATCTCTCCTGGTATGAAGTTATTGCGCACATCCGCCTGCGGGCTCCGCAGCCGTGCACCAGTGCGTCGCTTGTCTATTCTCGACGCCCCGTCTCACCTGTTCCTCGTTTTTCATCTTATATTGTGTGCTTTGTTTAGGCGATCTGATGCTGCCCCATTGCTCCGGGAGAGAGCACTGCGAAAAAGGATGTGTATCTCATCTTTCTTTATGCATGGTCGGATTCTTGTGCATAGCATTCGTCCTCTCCCAGGCATACATGCATCGAACGTACCGTGCACCAGGCCCCGGGCCATGGGGGACACCACTCGCCGGGAATTCGCAGAGCCAAAAGGACAACATGTCATCCTACAGAACGGACGGGAACTCAAGAGTCAAGAGGAGGATCGGAAACGCGCGACGGAAGATCACGAAAGAGAGAGAGAGAGGCGGAATCGCGAAGGCAAGGGAACTAGAATGAGCGAGGTGGCAGCAAGAGTAGCGGAGCGCGACCGGCAGGAGGAAGAAGAACGTCAAGAATGTCACATGTATTGGGCCCACGTCCTGTGGTCGGTCGATGGGAAACCAATCGAGAACTACCCTGTGCAACATTCTGGAACTCGTACAATCACAATGTGGGCCCTTTCCCTAAGCCGCGGCCTGTGCTGAAGAAATGTCTCATGCGTGCACCTCACCAGGGTCGGGAAAGGAGGCACGACTCGATTCCGTAGAGAACACAGTTGGACCCTGACTATCTTCCCAGACTGGACGGATCCTGAGACCACAACGCCGGCCTATGTCAATTCCCGGGTACTCAGGAATGTTATAGAACGGTACATGTTTCTGGAAACGATGAATACGACTGAATGTCCTATGCATACTTGCATTTGTGTGGGGTGTCCTGGTCGATGACGGCAACTGCTGAATGTGTCCAAACTTTTCGGTTACATCCTGATCAAGCCAGCTCTCCGTGGTCGACTCGGTTCGCATTGTATGTATTACTTGCTGTCGGTTCTTGTCAGTATACGCGCTTTACATTCCATGTAGCAATGATGGTATGAACGCGAGATACAAACGCGCGACTTCAGCACAGCCAAATTCGCAACGTAGTTAGTACACAAACCCTTCCTTCCTGATTTTCCACGCATCCACCCCTACCTGTTTCAACGCACCGAGAACGTCCCGTTCAAAGCTTTCTGATCCACACACATAGGCTTGCCTTTCTTGTACATCCTCGATGTTCAACGTGCGCAATGTGTCCTTGTTCAGTCGACCAGGATGATGTGTCACCTCGACCGCGAGCACGGTCCCATGTGCTGTCGCCACCGACGAAGATGAAGAGACAGGGAATCGAGAAAAGAGGTGAATTGATAGTGTGCCTTGATGCCTTCCATGTTCTCGAACGTGATCACCCTTGCGCTCCAAAGCACTCGTGATCAGTGCAAGTAACACGTCCGGCTCGCGTGTAGATAGTATGAGGATGATATCATTCGTGTGCCGCTCCCGCAAGCCGGCCAACATGGCAAGGAATGGTGTCACCCCGATCCCACCAGCAAGCCACAACCACTTTCGGGTCACAGCACATGGGGATGAATCCCCTCCATGGCCGGCAACACATGCGTCCGCTTCCGTGGGCAGGGTAAAGTCACCGGCGACACCAACGAGGGGCACGCTGAACTGCAAGGGCCGTGCGTCCTCGAGCAGCTCAGGGCGGAACTTGCCTATCTGCTCTGCAATCGCAAAGAGCGCACTAGTCACTGCCCCTCCGGGCTTATGTCGGATCGTGAGCGAGAACGATATAGGACCCGCGGTGGTACCCGCATTCCTGCTCTCGGGGAACGGACCAGCCCATCGACTCGACCCGGATATTGTCCAGGTGCGTATGCGGTCATCGTTGACGCTCATTGGATTCTCAGGGGCCATGTGCTGATACGGCAGGGTGCCGACGAACGGTTTGAAATCGAGTATGGCCGCTTGCCCAGGGACGATGTTGACATGCGTCGGCGATTCGAACGTGAACGTCGCAATGTCATGTGAATGCACCTCGATGCGTGCCAGGGTGGCCATGGGTGTCTCTTGGAGTTCATCGACAAAGTACGTCGAGGTAATCTCCTCTGCAAGAAGTTGGATGGGTGGGGAATAGGGACTGCGCTGTACTTGCGTTCCCGGTTTCTGGCGGACGGGTAGGGCGTCTTCTACAAAGATATAGCCGGTCAGGTGAATAGTTGTCAGTGCATTGATACGAGGCATGAGCTGCTTTGCAGCTGGACCGACGAGGTTATGGGCGTCGCCTGTGAGATAGAGGATAGCGCCAGTCTCGAATGAAACGAACGTGACCCCAGCTACGGGAGTAGCCTCAATGTTTCCGAGGGACGTCAATAACCGATTGCCTTGAACGATCATATGTGAGTGTCAGTCGAGGGCGTCTGACGTGGTCAACATACCGGAGTAGTCTGGGATCACGAGCGTACGACCATCGCTAGGTCGAATGCGCGCAAATCCGGGTCTACCACCACGATGATTCATGCCTACATGCGACAGAAACTGTTCGCCGTCTTCCCCAGCATCATAGTACGTCCCAAAGAAAAGCGCATCTGAGCCATGAATGAACGATATGATGTCATAAGGCAATCGCTCGTCTGGAGACAGGCTGAGACATCGATATACGACACGTGGGTTTGTCTCCGAGAACGCCATGAGATCTCGTATGTTAATGTACTTTGGACACTCTCTAGCATAGAGTAATAAAGTTAGTATGGGCATTGTGATAGTGGTTCTGGAGCATGTACCCGATGGCTTCGTTCACGACGGAGTGTACGCGGAGTACCGATCCAACATCTTCCAGGGCCTCGACGTAGCCTGCAAATTTGTTCCGCCTTCGCGTCGAGAAGTCCACGCCGATCCCCGCGATCAGCACCGGACTTCCTCTCGACCCTAAAGCGACATTCTGAGGAAATGGGTCCCCCTCCCATACGTGTGCATTCAATGTGAGCTCGTCCAGACGTTGACTCGTCATGAATCCAGGTTGACCATCCCTACCGGCTAGGATGGAAGACCAAGGTCGTCGTCTGTCGTCAATCGTGGTGACGGGGATGAATGGCAGGTGGGTCTTGTAGAATGCTTGGTGTTCTTCGGGCATCTCGGGTTCGATCCATGTCCACGCTTGAGACATGACTCCAGCGTAGCCCATCTTGTGCTGAATGGCGTGTTCGCCTTTGTGCCATCCGTTGACAGGACCCATCGTGCTGGAACTTCAACGTTCAACAGCAGTGCCTGTGAAAGAGACATTGATGATGAATACCAGCGCAACATGGTGGCTGTTTTCAGGAATACTAAAAATAGAAATAATCAGACAAATTCGACACATGGGAGATGGCATTGTCACAAGTTTGGTTGGCAGAAATCGTGTAGTACCAGTATAAGGAACATAATGGCAGATTGCTCTACCGCACCAACACCTTTGTTACACCTTGCTTCTTTCAGTACATTTTTACAATTGTGGACGAGGTCAATCTTGTCTACTCGCAGCTCAATATAGGGTTCGCAACGGACGTTATTTCGTTCGAAGGGAGTGACGTTGTGGATGTCATTCACAACTAACTAACCTGAATGTGAGGAACTTGGCACTGGGGCCGACTATCCCCGTTAGACTGCTTGGCAATGCTAAATCACATCCAGAGCGCACACCTGGTGGACAATCCAGCTCCTCATCGGTGCAGCGGGGAGAACACCACCTGGTAATCGTGAGTTATTACGACAGGCAGAACGGGACGTATACATACTAGTGGATACGTTACTCCGTTGAAGTTGAGCACGCCTGATACGCCGAAACTATATTGTGCAGCGGCGATCCCGCTCAAAGGCCATCGGTATCAAGGATTTCAATAGAATTGCCTTGAACCGTAGTCAAGCTAGTAACGAAGTGAAGCTTGGAAGAATGATAAACCTTACGCAGTGCGCTTCCACTCGACACAAGTTGTTGTTCCCTGAGTTATGACTCGGAATAGATCAATGAGATAGGCTTGTACATGCGGCGTCGCAATGCTTCCTCAGTGAGAGCGATAGAGAAGCAACTGCGAGACGGGACGTCATTGTGCGCTCTTTGCGCGTTGGAGGGATGGACATACGCAGCGGTCGCCACCGACAAAGGACGTCCCGACGAGTCTAATGACCAGTGTTGTCTCGGAAGGTCTCTGATACATGAATTGCGCGACGAGATAAGGGACCGTGATAGGTTCGCGTAACAAAGGCGAAATGCATCAATTTGCATGGCTCCAAATTGGCAGGTAATAAAAAGGCTCGATGAAGATCCCTCGCCGCCATTTCAACTGTCCTCGCAGATGGAAAGTGGTCCGCACCAGGGTTGAAACCATGGTTTGTCCTCGTGTATTGCGTACGGTTGATTACGCATTCCGTGAGCGATAAGGAAGTTACGCAAGAAAATGAGCGGTAGCGAAGGGATTCAAAGTTGATGCTTCCAAACCCTAAATTGACAACTTTGTGTCGATTTCCAAACCCGCGACCACAGAGAAAGGTTGGCAGCGAAAACTGAAAGTCTCACCTCTATGCGAACTCGTATACAAGAGGTTGTTTCCTTTGTTACTCAAGCGTTCGAAGACGTGAAGTACATAGATTGAGTTAGCCTGAACTGGTATAGTGCGGCGGTAGAGCGGGTATAGGAAACTCCCATGATGACAGCACATTCCGGGTCACCGCTTGATTAGTCTGACCATGTCAAAAGTAACTTGCCAGTTCTCCAACCTGATCTTGAAGCTTGATCCATGACCTCGACAAAGTTTCATCCACACACCCCAACACCTGGCTCTACATTCGCCAGCCAGGATGCCCTCCCAAAGTTGCCCATTCCACCTCTCGAGGACACCTGCAAGCGATACCTAACCGCTCTCCGTGGCTTGCAAGACGACGAAGAACACGCTGCGACTACCCGCGCCGTTCAGAAATTCCTCGAGGGAGACGGCCCTGCCCTTCAAGAACGTCTCAAGCAGTGGGCTGCAGGACGAGCAAGGTAAGTCACCTTTATCATGTCTAGAAATAGCGCCAACATTCTCCGGTTGCGCAGTTATATCGAGGACTTTTGGTGGGTGATATCGAATCTCTGGCTCATCGCGATATGAACCCTGTCCGATATAGGTACGAGAGTTACTTGTCGCACAGCGATCCAGTGGTTCTCGCTCTCAATCCCTTCTTCGTGCTCGAGTACGCATCTTCTCCCTCTAAATCATCATTCATCAATCTTGATATCTCTTGTCAAGGAACGATCCCACCCCCGATCGGGGATCTCAGCTCCCTCGTGCTACTGCGCTCATCATCTCCTCCCTCGGCTTCATCCATGACCTTCGTGCTGGATTACTCGATCCAGATGCCGTCCGTGGGCGTCCACTCGACATGGATCAATATACCAGGTTATTCGGAACAGCACGGATCCCGACACAGGTGCGAATCTACATTGGTTGGTCACGGATGGAGATTGATCGTGCGGAAATAGAGGGGATGTAAGATGGTCGTGAACGAAGCCGCTCGCCATATCGTCGTTCTCAGGCGTGGGCAGTTTTGTACGTATAACCGGTCCCTTTTACCAGGTCATTTGTGTTTTGAGCAATCTGGTCCACCCAGACTGGTTCGACGTCCTCGACGACGAGAATCGACCCTTGTTGACAGAACGCGAGGTATTGCGAAACCTTCAAGCCATCGTGCATGATGCAGACAAGACCCCTATTACCGAGGTCCGGTAACCACTGTCATCCTTCGCTCTCATCGCTCATCATGAATGACGACCAGGTTGCCCGCACTGCCATCGGAGTGCTCACCACCGAGAACCGCAAGATTTGGTCTCAGTTGCGCCAAGCACTTTCAGAGGACCGAACAAACGCCGCTTGTTTGAGACTTATTGACGATGCATTGTTCGTCGTCTGTCTCGACGATGCTGCCCCTGCTCGCGAAGCTGTCGAGAATGAGCGCAACAGCTCGGGGAACTCGAACGGAGAAGACTTGGCGGCGCTCTGCTCCAACTTCTTGTGTGGAACGTACGATCTTCGCGAGGGAGTTCAAGTAGGGACATGTACTAACAGGTGGTATGACAAGGTTCGCGCTCATCTACTACTTGGGTGTGACTGACTGATGATTGCGTTGAAAACAGCTTCAAATCATCGTTTGTGCGGATGGTGCGGCTGGAATCAACTTCGAGCATACTGGTGTCGATGGCCATACTGTTCTCAGGTACATGCTTGACATGTGACCCTTTTTATTCTCTGGGCTCATCAGTTTGTCAGATTTGCAGCCGATGTATTCACAGAGGGCCTGATGCTCTTGGCGCGCTCCA
This sequence comes from Boletus aff. mottiae, assembly GCA_038093895.1. Classification (NCBI taxonomy): domain Eukaryota; kingdom Fungi; phylum Basidiomycota; class Agaricomycetes; order Boletales; family Boletaceae; genus Boletus; species Boletus aff. mottiae. Next base: position 8,151 of record JBBPTD010001191.1, read on the forward strand.
TTAACCCTTCAGCGCCCACACTCTTTCACGCTCCGCTCTCCATTCATGCAAAGTCGTACAAGCCTCCTCAGACTAATTCAGGGAGACACCGCCATTGTCCTTCCATGGAGCAATACGATACCAGCCCCGCCAAACTCATCTGGACGCTTACATCCCAGATCCGTGTCGGCATACGGTTCGCAGAGACGAGGCTAAGCGACTTGATCTGCCAGAATGATTGCCAAGCGTTGGAATTCAAAGGGTATGGAAAGAACTTCATCACTAGCCACCGATTTAGTCCGGATGCATTCATTCAAATGGCATTCCAGGCCGCGTACTTCGGCCTTTATGGCAAGTTGAGCCTGCTTGAAATGTTGATGAAACTGATCACGGATCTAGGAAGAACCGAGTGTACATACGAGCCTGCGATGACAAAGGCGTTTCTACACGGCCGGACCGAAGCCATCCGGACTGTCCAGCCGGAAAGTGTAGAGTTTACAAAGGTCGGCGTCTTCGTTTCCTCCGTTCGGTCTGGTCTGAAACTTCGTCTCAGACATTTTTCTCAGAGGCTTCCAACGAGGAAAAGATCCTTGCACTGCGCAGGGCATGCGAGCGTCACGTCGTCTTGACGAAACAGTGCAGTCAGGGCCTCGGACAAGATAGGTCAGTCTTGGAAGGTCGACGCTGGACTAGCTACGCTCACACCTGAACTAGACATATCTATGCGCTGTATTGCCTTTATCAACGCCAGCTGAGTGGGAACCTCGATCCCCTTCCCGACGATCCTGTTCCGAGCGCCACGACGACTGCTCAGGCAGCGTTGCCATCCATCTTTGCGGACCCTGGTTGGAACTTGCTTGGCACTTCCATTTTGTCGACATCGAACTGTGGAAACCCTGCTCTCCGGCTTTTCGGGTTTGGTCCTGTTGCTGCGGATGGATACGGCATTGGCTACATCATCAAGGAGAATGGGATAAGCATGTGAGTGTCATCCCAAGTTTGAGCATTATCTCGACTGAAGCCGGATTGCCCAGTGTGGCGTCATCGAGGCATCTTCAGACACGGCGGTACTTGGATACGTTGCAGAGCTACCTGTTGGATGTTCAGCGTATCCTCGTCCAACTGTACTTGTCGGCCAACGAGAGACCGGCTCCGTTTGTCGATCATTCAGGTATTCTTCGTGACTCCAAGACGGGACGGCCCATCAATGGGAGTGGCTCGGACGATGGAGCGAGTGACGGTTACGAGGATACGATGAGTCAGCCGTTACCTTTAATGTCTAATCCTATCATCTGATCAGTGTGGGACAGCGGGGTATTCCTTCTTTGACAGCGGAGATGTGGAGCTACTCGGAGGCCGCAAGAAGAGTCCGTATGCGAACATTGGTACGTCTCACTCTGCAAACTGGAGGGTGACTTGGTTTGACCGCTTCCCCCAGGCACAGTGCTCCCGCTGTCTGAATACTGATACAGTCATAAATATGATGATGATAGTTATAGAATGATGCGGCGTGTGTATTTGAGACTAGATGTGTGTTTATTACGGATGCGTATGATACGGATAAATATGAGACAACGGATGAGACAAGACGGGATTCGGCCTCTTTCTTTCTCTTTCCATCATCACCCACACACAATGGCTCACGTTCTCCCCGACCTTCCGTATCCCTACGATGCGCTTAAGCCTTACATTTCGGAGCAAATCATGCGACTCCACCACACGAAGCACCACCAAGGATACGTGAACGCCCTCAATGCCGCTGAGGCCAGTTATGTCAAAGCTGTCACACCAAAGGAACGCATCGCCCTCCAAGCCGCCCTCAAGTTCAACGGTGGTGGTAAGTTTCTCGTTACGCGACATGCTCCCGCCGCGATACGTAGTAGCAACTTTTTCATTTCTGTCGTCTTCTCCGTCTGCATCACATCCACCTTATCGCTATCGTGATCACGATCTGTCACGAAGTTCTCACGTCATATTCGCTGACTGTTCCTATCAGGCCACATCAACCACTCCCTCTTCTGGACCAATTTGGCGCCATCTGCAAACGAGGGCGAGGGTGCCGGTGGTGTGCTCAAGGATGGACCGTTGAAGACAGCCATCGAAGCCAACTGGGGCTCGGTCGACGCTTTCAAGAAAGAGTTCAATACGACAACGGCTGCAATTCAGGGTTCCGGTTGGGGCTGGCTCGTACGTTCCTTTCCGTCTGCTGGCCTGCTTGACGCTGAACCAACTGTCGTGGGGATCTGTACAGGGATACAACTCTAAGAACAAGGCGCTCGAGATTGTGACGACGGCCAACCAAGACCCGCTCTTGACGCACGTCCCCATCATTGGCGTTGACATCTGGGAACATGCGTTTTACCTTCAATATCTCAACGTCAAAGTCGATGTACGCTGTTCTTTTTCTTTCGACGAGACATGTCTTTTATGATGACATCATGTAGTACCTCAACGCCATCTGGAACGTCATCAACTTTGAGGAGGCAGAGAAGAGGTACAAGGACGCTGTTGCAGGTAGCAAGTTGTAAAGGTCGCGCATCCAACCAGAAAAGCAAAGCAATGTGAACGACGTTGTGTAACTTCGAATGTACGATTTACGGGATGCGGTGGCAAACGTATCATGTCTCTCCATGACGCAAGATAGCTGAAATCAAGACTCGAGGGTTCGTCCAAACGGGCCAGTATTCCCCGCCAACAGTGACTCGCCAGGGCTTTGATAGTCTCATGCTTGACTGCATGTCGCACCTAGTAGTGGTCGACTTCGGAGAACTGTCCCTATCATCAACATCCGCTAATTCTCACCGAACATCTTTGATGCGTTCTCACAAAGTAATTGGTACATTGCTTGAATGCCCAGTTTCTTTCATATCGCCAAGGCTTCGGTCAGGTTTACCCGTATCCCCTACGTCCATTCGTTCTGTTCAACAACGACGACGCAAGATCCGACCATGACAGAGAAGAACGATCCCACACCAGGTTCGAGAGCATTGACACCTTCGCCCTTGAAGCCGCCGCAACTGACATCCCTACAAGCTATGCGCACCTACTGACGCGTGTCAGATCTATTCGTGTGTGAACGCGCTCTCGCAAGGATATGATGAGGTACGTCTCTTCGCGTACGTTAGGATCGCTCGGGTTGGTTGACTCGTAGCTAGGTCGCCGGTGGGTGTCCCCAGTTCCTCACGGACCCTGTGGATGTCCCGGGAGGCCACCCTAACTCCCTGCGAATCGACAGAGTGCTTTAACAGCGTTAGCTCGATCGGGACCATGTTTGGTGGTCTTTCATTGCGTTGGATATCTGATCACTTGGGGTGTGCTTTTTTCGTGTGGGTTACCAGTGGTCTACAGAGCCAAGCGGAAATTCAAGGCTCCAAGATTCGCGATATCCGGGGGTCCGTTATCTCTGACTCTTTATACGCTGTTCCATTTTCAATTCGATCCGGATCTAGACATGTCACCCGCCCACTGGCACACGGCAACTCTGGAATTGTCACGTCAAGATTCAGCGCTCAGCTCCAACCTTCGACCGCGTGCATTCAGGTGCGAGTACGTTTTATCTCGTTTCACCTGCAGTTGAACTCATTTTACCATGTTTTTTTAATTCGGTTAGGGTTAGACTTGGTTCATTTACGATATTTGACTGATTCCCTCCCGCGATCCAAGATAAAACAGAAGCGGTAAACCTATACAACAACTATTTGATAATTATCACCTACCCACACGACTGAATACAACAATGAGGGCATGGTATATTACCGCGATCTGACATGTGTGTCAAATCGCGGTCAAAATCTACTGCAATTCAACAACATATAGAATCGCAAGTAAGATCTACCGCAATCCGACAACATGTAGAATCGCGGGTACAATCTACTGTGGCATGACATGTAGATTTACCGCGATTCGACATATGTGTTGAAA
>JBBPTD010001192.1:0-12048 GCA_038093895.1 Boletus aff. mottiae
GGTATGAAGTTGCCCGTGTTTTTGCTTTTTCTTGTTTGTCTATAAGGGTGTCACTTATCCTTGTGCAGTTATATGCTGGTTTGATAAGGTCGATGAGGAGATCAATGAGCTCACTGGAATGTGGATCATTCGCCTGGCCACTCTTCCCAATCATGGACCCCACTATGCTGTTATCCACATCGACTCGATTTACTGTTACGACTGGGTCCACTGTAGCAGCGATGGCCGGTGGAGACCAGAAGTGGAACCTTAGCCAGCAGGTTGACCACGCGTTCAAGGGAATAAGGGATTGAGGGCAGGTTTCCTCAAGGACGAAAGGACGCGTAATCACGAATGAAGGGAGTTCAAAGGAGCTGGCCTTCTTGGTAGACGGTCATGGTATTGGTACAAAGTAGAGGGGTACAATGGTGTCTACCGTAAGGTAGACCAAGATGGAGTACAAGGTACAGAGACAAATGCTTATATACTGTGCGTGGCTGCGCACGGACCAAGACAAGAAAGGAAACAAAGACAGAGACAAGGAGATACGAGGAAGTCTGAGGAGATCTAAGGAACCAAGATAGTGGTACAGAGTCCAAGAGAAGACGAAGACACAGGGATCAAGAAGAAGAGAAGGTAGAGAGCCAAGGCAATGGTACAAGGTCCAAGATAAGAGGAAACGAGGCGAGAAGACGAAGAAACCCGAGATATGGGTACAGTGTCCGAGATAAGAGGACATGAGGCGAAGAAGACGAAGAGACCTGAGATATGGGTACAGGGTTCGAGATAAGAGGAAACGAGGACAAGGACAAGGGAAAGAAGACGTACAAGTCCAGAGGAAGTCTAAGGAGATCTATGGGCAGGGGTGAGGGGATGAGGACGAGGGGACGTGGGAGTAGGGCTTCCAGTGACGGAGCGGTCAGAGGAAGGTTAGGGAAAAGAAAAGAATGGCGCAACCGGGTGTTGCCGAGGCAAGTTGTAACATTTACCATGTAACACATCTAATACCCATCTATGGCACTCACCCTGTTCCACCCGAAATAAAATCACATCACTCATACGACGTGTTCAACTCCTTCTACATCAACAAGTATACAGATCACCACTCATTTGAGATTGCATCTTAGTTATCTCTTGCCACAAGGACACTCTCCCATCTCCAATTTCCCTCCATGCCCCAGTCGTCCTTACACCCCTCCCAACCTTAGCAATGGTGAGCTCTCTTCCAATTGCCTTGCTTCTGGCAGGTGCAGCTGCGGCAACAGCACTTACTCTCCTTCCTTCCACAGCGTTCCATACGCATCTGTTTCTCGGTCTCATCACTTCAACCCCATTGCGGCACCACCTGCTACTCATTCGGTGGCAAAGACCCCGAGACAAAAGTCCCGCTTGGTCTTGCCACTCACAATACCTGCACACCCATCTTGTTCTCGATTTGTCCTCTGTATACTCATTAGAGTTCATCTGCATCTTTCGGCTGTCCTGGTCCCATTCAGTCCATGTGCGCTTGTACCCTTAGTTGAGCAGCACTTGACAATACAATGGCATTTTTCATTATCACAGTTCTCGGTGTAGCAAATACTATTGTACTTAGACTACTTAGTTTACTTTTCCAATTGTGACTTGGGGAACCCTGGATCCACTTGAGCAAACACATCTAAATTGGTACTTAGTAGTCACTTTTGCTACTCTTCCCACTTTCAGCACTTTTTCAGAATGGCCAAGGGCGCCAAGTGCGAATAAGGGTGTGACAATATTACTGATGTGGTGGCACTGGGCACGAATGAGTCGGAGTAATCATGATGAGATCCAAGTCTCCACAGTCCACAAACACAAGTGGAGTGGGTCAGTCACTGTGGGTGGCAGTACCACTCTGCATTCCAGTGTATCGTCCACAATTTTGTCTGAGTTGTATATAAAGAATGGAGTTTGTTTTCTTTGAGCACATTCGCATCTGATACCTGCTGCACTCCAGACATGCAAACCATGACCCAAACCCACTCCATATCAGCCAAAGCCATGAGAAAAGGATTTGGGTCCAAAGGCTGGTGCTCCTGTGACTTCAGCCAAGTCTATCAAAACCAAGACATGCTGAGAGAACCTCACACTAAATGATTGGTTCACTGTTTTCAAATTCATTGACTCCCATCCTAATGTCCCCCAAGAACGTGTTGTTGAGCACTTCAAGACACTGCAAGAAGATGCCCTGGAGTTCACACAGTCAACACTCTTGTGGAAATTGAAAATGTGTGCAGAATTACAGGAGCATGTCAACTCACATCCAAATGCACTGTCTGGAAAATGTCCTCGAGCAGTCACTAGCCCTGAGGTTGAGAAAGCATTGGTCCTGTGGGTGAGGTGTATGGAGGAGAAGGGAGAGACAGTCAATGGGAAAATGCTTTGTGAAAAATGTGGATGATTTGAGAAGGAGTTCAACATCCCTGAGGAGAGTAGGCTTACAGGTGATGGATGGGTTGCCACATAATGTAGTGACAATATATGGAGCTTTTCAAACAGCCTGACAGGAATAAAGCCATTATTCTCGGACCACCCTGATATGGGCCCATCAGCTGAGACAGAGAGAAAGGAAAGGTGACTAAGAAAATAAGAAGGGCCTTGGAATGCAGGAGCCACAAATTGCATCACCAAAGTGTGTTGGCCTGTCTCATGTGCTATGGCACATCGCTGAGAGAGAGAGTTGGGCCTGTATGATCTGTTGGGAGTCACCACCGAGAGAGTAAGTTGGGCCTGTCTGAGATGCCCTAACACACCACCGAGAGAGTGAGGCAGGCCTGTCTGGCAGGTCAAGACACATCACTGATAGAATGAGTTGGGCCTGTGTCATAGGACAGAAGTCATCACTAAGAGAGAGAGTCAGGCCTGTCTGAGATACCCTGTAAACCACCAAGAGAGTGAGGCAGGCCTGTCTTGTAGGTTACGAGACCTCACTGATAGAGTGAGTCAGGCCTGTTTGATATGCTATACACATCACTGAGAGAGTAAGTCAGGCCTTTCTGAGATACCCTGACACACCACTGAGAGTGTGTGTTGGGCCTGTGTCATCATTTGGAAGTCACCACCAAGATTGTGTGTCAGGCCTATGTGATCAGTTGGGAGTCACCACCAAGAGAGTGTGTCAGGCCTGTATGATCAGTCGGGATTCACCACCGAGAGAGTAAGTCAGGCTTGTCTGAGATACCCTAACACATCACCAATAGAGTGAGGCAGGCCTGTCTCATAGGTTATGGGACATCACCAACAGAGTGAGTCGGGCCTTTCTGAGATACACTGACACATCACCAAGATTGTGTGTCAGGCCTGTGTGATCATTCAGGAGTCACCACCAAGAGAGAGAGTCAGGCCTGTCTGGGATACCCCAACACATCACTGATAGAGTGAGTTGGGCCTGTGTGATCATTTGTGTTACAACTCACCTTGGCAACACCTGATTGTTGCACCACTCATTTCTTTTTCTCTGAACCTAGACTTCCTTAGACCACTCTGTCTCTGGAACCTTGCCCTCTGAACCCTTGTCCTCCACTCCCTCCAAACCCTCATCCTCTGCTCCCTCCAAAACCTTGTCCTCCGCCCCACAGCTCTCTGTCTCCTCGTCTCCATTAGATCTCCTTGGACCTCCTGAACTCATGCGTCTCTTTGTCTTCTTTGCCTCATGTCAAGGACCTTGTACCATTGCCCTGGTTCCCTCGTCTTCTTCGCCTCGTGTTCTCTTATCTTGGACCCTGTACCATTACTTTGGTTCCTTGTCTTCTCTTCTCTTTGATCCCTGCATCTTCATCTTCTTCACCTCGTGTACTCCTATCTCAGACCCTGTACCATTATCTTGGTTCCCAGATCCCCTTGGACTTCCTCATATCTCCCCATCTCTGTACTACTTACCTTTCTTGTCTTGGTCCGTGTGCAGCCACAATCTCTATATAACAACCCCGCCTATGTACCTTGTACCCTAGTCTATTCTACCTTACGGTAGATGCCCTGTACCCTTGTATCACCACTCTGTCATCTACCTAGTAGGCTGGCAACCATGAACCACTCCTCACTTTGATTGAACGCCTCTTCGTTCATGAGAATCATGCCCTCATCCCTTGCTCACCTTGAACATTTGGTCGACTCTCGCCAGCTAAGGTTCTACTTCTTGGTTCCACCGGCCATTGCTGCTACAGTGGGACCAGTTGTAACAATTCGGGAGTCACCACCAAGAGAGAGAGTCAGGCCTGTGTGATTGGTCAGGAGTCACAGCTGAGAGGGTAAGTTGGGCCTGTCTGGAATACCCCAACACATCACCAAGAGAGTGTCTCATAGGTCATGAGACATCACCAATAGAGTGAGTCAGGCTTTTCTGAAATACCCTGACATACTACCAACATTGTATGTTGGGCCTGTGTGATCATTCAGGAGTCACCACTGGGAGAAAGAGTCAGGCCTGTATGATCAGTTGGGAGTCACCACTGAGAGAGTAAGTCGGGCCTGTTTGAGATGCCCTGACACATCACCAAGGTCACAAAAGATCACCAATAGGGTGAGTTGGGCCTGTCTCATCTGCTATGGCAAACCACCTAGAGAGAGAGTCAGGCCCGTAAGACAAACTGCCAAGAGAGTGGCCAAGGCCTGTCTTGTAGGTCACCAGACATCACCAATAGAGTGATTTGGGCCTGTCTCATGTACTATGGCACACCACCAAGAGAGAGAGTCAGGCCCTTCTGAGATACCTTGACACACAACTGAGAGAGTGAGGCAGGCCTGTCTCATAGGTCAAGGGACATCACTGATAGAGTGAGTCGGGCCTGTCTGAGATGCCCTGACACAACACCAAGAGAGTGTCAGGCCTGTGTCATCATACCAGAGTCACCAAGGAGAGAGAGAGTCAAGTCAGTCAGGCCTGGCTCACAATGCAAGATGGACCACCGAGAGGGTGAGTTGGCCCTTTGTGACACACTAACAAGTGAGTGAGTGGGACCTGCCTCATAAGTCAGGACAAATCACCAATAAAGTGAGTCAGGCCTTTGTCATAATTTGCGACAGACCACTGAGGGAGTGGATGATGCCTCGTGGTCGTGAATATCACCAATGAAGTCTGTCAGGACAACCGAGCCAGATTTCGGTAGGGCTGTTCTCTCTTGATCGTGTTCTGCTAAGCCATTCACAGGTAATAATAAAAGGAGTGGAAATACAAAATGTTAGATTACAACAATCTAATAATTATATTATCAGATCATCGGTAGTATCTAAAAGCTGTAGTAATGAGAGCTGAAACTCGAGCAGTGAGTGCTGGTGTTTGCTGGCAATAAGGAAATGTGAAACAGCTTGCTGAAGACCTGGCACAAACATCCAGTCAAGCTTGGCAGCTGGGACCTCAGTAGTGAACCTACCCAGATCCATCCCCATGCGTTTGGCAAATAAGGCAATATCAGTCAGGCCTAGACCAGCTGTTAACAAGTGGGATATAGAAATGATCATGTTGCCTACCAGCGTGATAGACCTCTTGGCCTTCGACACCCATTGATGCAAGATATTCCCATGTGTCATCGGCGCTGTCATGTACTGTGCCCAATGGGACATAAGTGCATCATGCATTTGGTGACTGAATTGCTTACCAAACTGGAGCTTGCCATCGACAGCATCCATTTCCCTGGAACGTGCCGCTTGGTCTAGCAATCTGAGATGGCAGGTGCACGTCGAGTGTTCCAGGTCACAAATACTGAGGGGTGTCAGCTGCGAATGTGAAGTGGCTTCCATGCCAGTGGTGCTTGGCCTCTCAACATGTGTGTCATTGGCCATATCCATGTCTTTGATGTCAGGCAACTTGACGCATGACTTGGTGTGCATCCATGAACTCTTGCCAGATGGTTCTTCAATTGACATTGGTGGCGAATCGAGAAAGACCGGTAATGAATTGGCACGAGTGTTGGATCCTTGCAGTGACGTTGACATCCTGTGAAACTGTTCAGGAGATACAGCATGTTGCATGGTTGGCAACAGGAGCTGCAAGTGTGGCGATCTACTTTGGGCATTGCTGTTCATGTGTTCTGTTTCCAGACTATTAGTAGCGCCGAGTGTCAGTGTGTTGGAATATATTGAGCTCACTGGGAGACGGAACCTCATTTGCAAACACCAATCAGGCTAGGACTTCATTGGCCAGAACACTATATGGATCTATTCCTCCTACAATTAGTAATGTGAGGAGGGAACCGTTGTGAGACTCACTCTCTCACTCATCATTGGGAGTATCATCCATGACACCAAAATTGGCATCTGATAGTGTTTGCTGTGGCAGGTGCTGAGGTATCTGATGATTGGTGAAAGAATCTGTTAAAAGAACATGTACTTACAGTCATGTGACCTTATATCAAGTAAGCATTACAAAGCATATATAAGACTTGACTGAGTCTGAATATAACATATCTCCTGTGACCAGCAACTGCTATCATTTCTGAGAACCCCAACCCCTCAAAGGTAAGTAACTCTAGAGTAGATTCCTAAGTAGCCTGTGTGGCAATGCCGGCTACTAGCTATTGCAACAGAATCTGTCAATGTCATGAAGATCAGGAATGAGATGCAAAGAACATAACAATGACATTACTCACCAGGCAGAGCAAATTGAACGATTTTCTTTTTGGGCAGGGGCATTGTGGGGTTGGAGAATCAATGTGTTGTGCTGTGGCCTCCCTTTAAACTCATGGACAGTCAAAGTGTGGGCCATTGTTTGCTTTGATTAGCTGTGCACCACCACCTCAGCATCTCCTGAATTACCCTTTTGCTGAGACATGTCAACAAAACATTGTCAGAGCTTGAACATGCATTTCCTCCACCTCACACCTTCTTAACTTCCACCTCACTTCAGACAACACACTCAAAAAATGGCTTGGAAAACCCTTGCTCAGAAGATGGTCAACAAGTCACAAAGCAAGATGCTCGTGGCACTGACTCGGATTGGTCAGCCAATTCCAAATGGCTCATTGAGGTCGGTGATATGGCATGAGGTGATAGAAGAGTTGAGGGAGGAAATGGTGAGTGCCACAGTTCTAAGGTGGCACATCAGATACTGATCTTGCACAGAGGATCATCGAGGCCTCATAGGATGGCACCATCAAGTTGTCCATGCTTGGCCCCAACCAGTACCTGTCGTGGGATCACATCCGCCAAGCCAATGTCGATCGTCAGCAAGACCACCCCTGGCTTCATCCAACCCCTGCCACAGTTACCACCGACTCTGCCATGTCTGTTATGATGGCAGACAGTACTCCCGAGAAGGAGGGTCAAACAGGTGTCACCCAAGATGACACAGAGTCAGGTCACCATTCCAGAAGTTGTCTCACAGGAACGGCAGCCTGAGCAGCATGATGAAGAACTGCCAACACAAGGGCAGGTCGATAAGGGCAAGGTGAAGGAGGTTGACCCCGAGGCATCACCAAAGCCACTCACAGCAGATGCCAAAGGCAAACGCAAGGCCATCGAGAAGATTAAGCAGAAGGAAGAGGAGCCTTCACAAGGGTGATCTCACATGCAGGTACCACTAGCAAGTACCTCGGGAAGTGGCAGTAAGCGTGGTTCTATGGCCAACAACAAGGCCGAGGTCCCCAAGTTGCTGGCCAGAGGCACCAGCACCACCAATAACACCTTCTGACCACCATGTGGCAGCTGCCTTGAGAAGGGCATTTTGTGTGAGCCCCAGGTTCAGAGCAAGGCATGCAAGCGTTGCTTTGGCTGGAAGATCAAGTGCTCTTGGGTCACTGAAGGTCGTAACCAGTCGGTCAACTGCCCTTGGGGTCGCACCAAGTCTTGTTGCACCTCAGCATCACCATCTGCCAAAGTGAAGACTTCTTGTCGATCAAAGTCTCAAGCAAAAAGCCCTGCACCAAAGACTGAGGATAATGAGCCAAAGCCGAAAGCCAAACAGCTGAAAACACCCACCAGGCCTCGTCATTGTCCCTGTTTGCCATCAGACAACCCCTCAATGTCAGGGCCAAGTGGAGAACAGCCCTCAGCTGCCAAGTGCCCTTGTTGTGAAAGCAAGACCTCACCACCAGCAACTGAAACAACAATGAAGTCTTATCTGGTGGAGTCATCAACAAAGGGTCCAAAGGCCCATGGGAATGTTAAGAAGACACTCAGTAAGTAAATCATACAACAATAATTGGTATACTAAGTAAGGCTTTGCCAGTGTTTGATGGGGTAGAAGTCTCCAAAATCAACACCAGTCCTTGCATTATCCCCACCTGCTCGCCTGCTCCAGGCCCCTCTTCCTCCTCTGACATCAACACACTGATGACTCCTGCAAGATCAGCTACCAGGGAGGACCAATGCCTTGCCAAAGAGTGTGCCCAGCTGCATCGCAACAACACGGTGCTAGAGCAGTGCATTCAACTCCTTGAAAGTGGCCTCAAGACCTTTGGGGAGATTATCAAAGGCCAGATCCTCAATCTCACTGACAGTCGGCTCTGTCACCCATTCGCCAATGCAGCTGAATCAGTGTTGGTGAACACACCCCCACCACAATCGCATCCCTTATCACCCTCACCCATGAATTGATAGTCCAATTGCCGCAATATTACCCAATGCAGAGGAATGTCAACACTCGCCGTCCCCATTCCTCCCTGATCTCCCACAATGCCAATTCCAACAGCTGGCCCATGAAGATTCACTGATAGAGGAGACGGCCGAGGTCAATAACCTGGCAATTGGTATTGGTGCTGCATTCATCAGCGATGTCACCGACCCAGTGGCTCCAACTGCCAATGCAGGTGATGACATGACAATGAGCACCGATCAGGTCATCAGAAGCATTGATGATGGAATGATCAGTGATGCTTACAAAGATGCCCTCACAGAGGATCAGACTGCAAAGATCACCGATAGTGGCATCAGCAGTGAATCCATTGGTGACATCACCGAGCCAGGAGCCCCCGACCCAAATAATGGCAATGACATCCAAGATCTGCCCAATCAAGTTGATGTGGGCAACACTACCAACACCATCACTTCTGATGCCATTATTGGTGAACAGATGGCCGATGTGGAGGATCAGGTCATGGACACTGTGGGTGGAGACACCATCGGCAATGGCAGGCACACAATCGGCAATACCACTGAGACTTTTCCTCCCAGCACCACTACTGGTGATCAAGTGGCCAACCTTGACGATCACACCATGGATTCCATTGGAACCAAAACTGTTGGCGATGGAGCAGACAGAGTTGCTCCTGGTGCCAGTAATGGTGATCAGACAACTGATGTTGGCGATTAGAGTATGAGGACCATCAGCAATAACACTGACAGACTCGCTACCAGCAGAAACACAGTTTGTGAAGACGTGTCACAGGTCAATCAGGTGGCTGAGGGCGAGCATGCATGCAATGCCAATAATAAAGGTGATGCTGGAATGTCAGCCCAAATATCGGCTGCTGTGGGTGAGGACCAGATGGTGGTGGAATAACTCAGCTTTTATATCACTATTCTCTCTTTGTTTTATATACAAACTCATGCATCTGACTCTGTACATAGTAAATGCATCATCTAATTCATTATCTTATGTTTTTTTGCCTTTGGTTGACCAGCCTTGAAATCAGCATCTGGTGGTGGAGGGGGTCACTGAGCACATCCCAATTGCTGAGGTGTCTCAGCTTCTGGCACACCCTGATCCAAAGCAACAGGCTCCATCGGCGATGTCTTGTCCGAGTTCCTGACTCCTGGGCCCAATCCCTTCTTTTTTTCTGACTGACCCTCTTATTAGGGCTGACATCTGGGTGTTTGCCCTGTTGAATCTTCATTGGCATTGTCGTCAGTTGTTGCTCGATGTCCCATTTCGTTGCTGAACTCTATAGCTTGGTGAGTATCAGGAATATGCTTTGAGATGAGGCATACCTGGGCCTGACTGAGCTGCCTGGCGGGCGAAGTCATGTCAGAGTTCCTGACTCTTGGGCCCAATCCCTTCTTTCCCTTCTGACTGACCCTCTTGTCAGGGCTGACATCTGGGCATTCGCCCTTTCAAATCTTCATCGGTGGTGTCACTGGTTGTTCCTTGATGTCCCATTTCATTGCTGAACTCTATAGCTTGGTTAGTATCAGTAATATATGTGGGGGCAAGGTGTACCTGGGCCTGATTAAGTTGCTTGGGGGGTGAAGTCATTTCAAAGTTCCTGACTCTTGGGCCTGATCCCTTCTTTCCCTTCTTACCAATCCTCTTCTTAGGGCTGACATCTGGGCATTCGTCCTTTGGAATCTTCATTGGTGGTGTCACCAGTTTGTCCTCAATGTCCCATTTTGTTGGCAAACCCTACCACTGGTTGTTATTAAAGCTGACCTGAGCCTGATTGAGCTGATTGACAGGTGTCATGTTGATTTATTTCACCTCCCATCTCTGGTGCTCTGGCTTTGAACCCACAAGCTGTTGTGATGCCTGGCCACTGATGGCATCTAACTTCATAGATGCATCAGCTGACTTCTTGCCTTGCTTGACTACCTGCTGAATCGTCCTATCAGAAGCCATTGGCCTTTCAATCGGTATATCCAATTTCCAATTGTATGATCAGCCATTGAAATTGGCTTGGAGTGTGTGTACAGTTGGGTTGCTGGAGGGAAGTGCTTTCTGCTTCATTGCCAATCTCAATTGTGGGCCTCTCTTATGATGATTCAGCTCTGCTGCCTTGCCCTGGGCATTGTTCATTTCAAGCAGGATTACAGGCACTTCCTTGTAAGCATTGTGTGAAGCTCCACTGGCATCGGTAATATTTTAGTCTGATGAATCAACAGAGCAGGGGGGGATGGGTACCTACTACCTCCACATGTTCTATCATTCGCCTTAGTACAGCCTGCCCATCTGACTTTAATGTGTTCTTTTGCTGATCCTCACTGACGTTGGATGGTCTGGGGGTGGGTTGCCGATTGCCTACTTTCACCAAGTGTGCCTTTGAAGGCACAGGGGTAGGCTGCCAAGTTGCAACACCTGCTCTCAATCTCTCCTTTTCCTGCTACACAATGGATTTCTTTAGAGGTCACATGGAGAATGTAAAATCAGTTTGGTTATCCTGATCAGCCGATACAGGATCCCCACATGTCAGCTCAGGGACTGTTACCCACCCTTGACTCAGCATATGATGTACTGTGCTCATATCTGCCTTTCCTTTACCTTTGAACTTTGGCTTTTTGACAAGTTTACGAGGTTTCATGGAAAATTCCTGAGGTTGCATATCGGAAGGTGATTGTACAGTCCGACTTTGGTCTGGCTGAGCAATGGTGCCTGTCCCTACTATGACATTCCCAAATGCTTGGCCTGTGTTGGCAACTGTACTTCTTGCACCAACATCATTTGCTGACCCTGATACAGCTTCATTTGTATGTGTGGAATGTCTCACTGGCTTCACAGTATTACCCTTGGCATGCTCCTTTCCTTTAAAACATGCTGTCATTTCAGGCACCCATTTGACTTTGTCTTTATCAGCAGTATTCCGACTTCCATGACCATTTCCAATCAGCTTTATCTCCTGATTGGCAACCTTCAGGCCCGATTTAGATCCTCCCCCAGGATGTCTGGGTGTGGTTAACTCTTCCTGCTGATTAGCATCATCCACTTCTGTATACTGGCTCTACCAGTGTGCCTGCCTGATGATATTCAGGGAATGACCACCAGTGGAACCATCATCAGATTCATCTGGGTCAATCACTTCATCATTGGCACTGCCCAGGGTAATCAGCCAATGTCCTTTCAGCCAACATTGGAACTGGAAGATATCATCAGGGGCTTTTTCTTGGCGCTTCCTGATGAAGGCCAAGAATCAGGTTGTGTTGCTAGTGGTCATATGGCTGGGATCATCTGGAAATACAAATCCGATAGGAAGATGCTCTGGCAAGAACATTCTGTTTTGAAACATTCTTAGCTTCTTGAAAGGAGCTGATGTTACAGACGCTATAACTCACAATTCAATTTATAACTTATCGCTTACAACATAGCTAACCCTTAGCAGATAACCCTTATCTTATCACGTCACGTGATACAGAACATTCTAGAACCTAGTCACGTGATCAGTCACATGACCTTATCTCGGCTATGCAACA
>JBBPTD010001193.1:0-12043 GCA_038093895.1 Boletus aff. mottiae
TTTCTTGAGGCCTACAAGCCTAATAGACCATCTTCTCACAGAGACTTACTCATTGCAAATGCCCTCTAGCTAGCAAAGCCATCGCAACTACCAGTTGTTCATAGATTGAATAACTAGGTCGTTACAGTCTCTAGTGTTGATTAGACCCTCCTTCACACCACCTTTGAGGCATGCAACACTGGTTTGGAAAGTGAGGATGGTGTGATACATGGTCAACAAGGTCCCCATTCCATGTTGTTTGCAAGCAGGAAGGAGATATACTTTCCTGCTCCTCAAGAAAGAGCACTAATGTATGGCTCACAATAGCTGCCATTTCTGGACAACATGGGCTATATAAAGTTCTATCATGAAATGCTGGAGGAGTGCAGTGATAAAGAGATACTGCTTGTGGACGATGGACTAAAAACCATCTTCTCACACCTTTATTGTCTGTCTTCCTGTGAGTCAAAAGGGCACACAGAAAATCAAGGGATTTATATGGAAGGTCAAAGAACATTTCTTTGTGTTCTATACCACTCCCAAGTTCTACAAGGTGGGAAGGGCTAAGCAAGGAGTCTAGGATGGAATGCAAGCCTCGAGAGTGCCAGGCTTCTCATTGTTCACTAAAATCCAGGAAGGTCTTTGAGGAGGTCCTATGGCAATCAAGTGGATTTGATGGACTGGCCACCAAGAAGGTGGAGAATGAGTGGCAATTGAGGAGAGCACAAGTTCAGCACCTAAGCACTGCGGCCAAAAACAAGAGAAGACCACCACAGAGAGTCAAGATTGTAGAGCTAAGGGACCTTACTCCTGAGGAGGAGGATGAGTTTAACTCACCTTTGCTACATTGGATCCAAAGGCCTGGTATTTCTGCTCATGATTCTGCTTCAGTAGATGGTGAAAAGGAAGAGAAAGAGGAGGAAAGTTGTGATGAGAGTGAAAATAATGACTCTTGGTGTGTAATATGGTTTATTTCTGGAATACTATTCAGATATGTATCATAACACCTGACATTTGAATGAGCTGAATGAAATGACCAAATATCCAATCAAGGAGATCCTTGTTAAGTGTGATCCAATGAGTAATATCAATTAGTTCAATAGGCCAGTTGTCTGCTGGATTGAATGATAAAAGACAAGAGAACAAGACTAGGGAATAATTCTATGTACATACTATTATGAATCATGGACTATGAATATTGTACTAGGATATGGATTAGTACTACTGCTGGGTAACATGAGGTGGACATGAGGTGTGATGTATGTAACTGGAGAATGAATATTTGTGTGGAGGTGGCATTATCAATATTGAGGGATTATCATGGGCTTTGGGGGAAAGTGAGAAAAGCTAGAGTGTAGAAAAGCAAACTGTTCATTTAAATCGAACTTGTGAACTAGCACTAGGAAATTTGTAACAAACACTGACTGTTGGGAGGTAACCTTGTTTGAGCGAACAGCTTTGATTATGGATGGATATTATCTGACCTTCTTGTATTGATATGTGATTCTCTGAGTTGACTATGTTCATAAAGAACCCATGTGATTGCCTTTCATAACATCTGTTACAATTGTAGCTGTTCCCTGATCATTTTCATGCTCCAAGATAAAGATAATATATCTCACCTTGACCTCTGCAAATATTAAATGGCTAGCTATAAACAAGGAACTGGAAATGATCATATTAACTATCAACATATAGCAATCAAAATCATGTGTTTACAAATGAAGGTTGTTCTAGGTCAGTTGAGTCATGAGACCAACATAGAATTTAGTCCATGTATGAGTAAGTGAAGTGGGCACATCTCTTTCTTTTAGCCCACTTTGCATATGCACAGTGCTCACATTCGATGCTGTGCTGCCTGCTTCTTTTTTTAACTAGCTTTCTCTCATTTATGAACTCCTTCAATCACTAGCTTCCTTTAATCCATTTTAACACTATGAACAATCCTAATAATGCAATCTGTCCAAACTATCTATTAGTGGACTTTGAGGAAGATAGAGCACCCTTCATAACTGTCAGACTGACAAACCAACAAGCAGCAGACCTGCTCTCCCAGCAGTGGACCATCAAGAACAACAGAGAAAAGGAGGTCTGGGCGCAACAACAACAAGAGCGTGCTGAAGCAGCTGTGGAAAGACAGGAGAGAGAGGAGGAGGAACGTCAACAGCAAGAGGACGAGGATGTGCAAATTCTCACAGACAAATGCAAAAAGAACAATGCAAAATTTGTGCCCATCCCCAATGTCCCTGTTTCCTCTGAACCAATCACCTTACCGTCTCAAGTCGCTATCTGGAAAATCCAACAACACAAATTCTGTGAACTCTGGTACTTCACCAACGACAGGCTAGACGCTGCGGATGCATCACTATCCTACGCCATCAATGATGATTCTCTCTCTTTTGTCCCTTCCACAGATGGCACACCTACCCTGGTCCCGACAGCTTCCACTTGTGATAAGTCTCATGTCACCCAAGACGAGAATCTCTCCTTGGAGCAGTTTGGCCAAGCCTCACCCTGCATGATCCCTTTCATGTACAACCACAGATGGGCCCAACCCCATGTACAAATGCACATCAAATTCTGGTCAACCATCGAAAACCACAAGTGGTGCAACTCCCACAACAGAAATCAACAGCGTGCACTCCTGGTCTCCCAAGGCCAGCAAAAACATCGATGGCACAACTGCATCACGTCACCCAGAGCCTTTGACCTCTCCATCATCAATGATGAAGTCCTCCATGATATGCTTGATGATATCCTCATCCAATTACACTCAGGCCTGAGCCAATCCGAATCATTCGTCACATAAGTACCTTCACCAATATATTTTCCAAGAGCATAATTCTCACTCCCTTCCTCCTCTTTTCCTGCTCTTGTTTTTTTATTCTCTACAAACCCGGCATCCAATGCTCTCACATACACCATGCCATACCCATCTCTGGCATCCTGCCACCTTCATCTCATTGCTTGACACCCCATCAACACTACTTAGTCTTAATGACAAATATGCTGCCCTGAACAACAAATACCAAGTGTTGTTAGGCAAAACACCAGCGCCATATCAGTCCACCAATTACAGAGCAGCGAGTGGCTCAGAACGCCCTGCTTCCCCATCATCAGGCTTCCAAGATTATGCATCTAAAAAACTGCGCTCCTTTCGCACCTCAGATGTCACAATCATCCTCCTTGCCATCTGCGCAGTGTGCCTTGGCAGACACCACCACAACATCGCGCATTGCAATTCCCCATGCATGTGGGACCAGAAGTATGATACCTTTGCTGAAAGGCAAGGCGGAAGCCTCTTCATGAGACAGGATGGACACCTCCTATGCTGTCGATGGCAGAGAACAGCTTGCTGTATTGAATCTCACCGCCCACTCCACATCTGTTTAGGCTGCAGCTCCATGTCCCACAATGTTCAACTGTGCCCTAGAGCTCAGAAACGTTCCAATGATGACACCGTACAAGCCAAATGAATGGCAGATGGCACTTAAGAAAGCAGGCCTACTCTCTCGTTTCCAGAATGTGCCAACTGGACTTCGCGAAGGCTTCGTCATAGATTTTCCCATCATTTATCATACCCAGTTGCCCCCTAATAAAGACTCTGTTAACCTCTACATCGACAAGTTTGATAAAACAGTACATAATGAACTATGCAAAAACAGATACATTGGACCGATCTCGGCCCCTACTCTCGTTTCACTAATTGGCCCCTTCCAATCCTCCCCCATTTCCATTGTTCTGAAACCGGGACGACCCGGAAAGTTCAGACTGGTACAAAACTTCTCCTTCCCTTTAACACCCTCAACCGATTTTCCCTCTTCTTCCATCAACTCCTTCATAACTTCCAACAAATTTCCCACCATGTGGGGCAAATTCTCCATTGTCACTCTCCTTATCACATGCTTACCACAGGGATCAGAGGCAGCAATGAGGGATGTTGCGGAAGCATACCACACCATTCTCCTGCACCCATCTCAATGGCTGGCTGCTGTAGTCAGAGCTCCAAATGACTTGTATTACATAGATAAATGTCTATCCTTCGGGGCAGCTCCATCAGTGGGCACATATGGTCACGTAGCTGACGCAGCAGCAGAGATTTTCCGATCAGAAGGAATTGATCCCCTTGACAAATGGGTGGATAACCATATCTTCTTTTGGGTAAAACACTTCCACTGTACCAACTACAACACCCTGTGCAACTCGTGGAAACAGGACATTGAGAACTCAGGTCCAATGAAGCAAGTGGGGGGCAGACTTTGGTTCACGAGTAAAGACCTTTCAGATGGCAACCCAGAAGAGTTCAATGAGGACTGCAGTAACCCCATCCAGGACCTTTCATGCACATCTCCCCAAAGTGATCATGACTCACTGTTCACTTACTCCCTCAGTGATATTGACAGAGTGTCTGACCATCTAGGGATACCATGGGAAAAATCCAAAGACCAGCTGTTTGCCTCCTCGGTAGACTATATAGGATTCACATGGGACTTAAATGCATGCACAGTATCACTAGCATCGAGCAAAATTACAAAGTACAGGGATACAATCAGAGAGTGGCTCAGCCGCCCCTCACATGTGCTCAAAGACGTAAAACAGCTGTACAGAAAACTGCTGCTTGCATCAGCTGCACTGCAAGAAGGCAGAGCGTACCTCACAGGACTTGAGTGCATGCTCAGGGTCTGTGGCAACAAGCTGTTCATACCCCACCACCCCATCAAAGCAATGATCAAGGACCTCTTATGGTGGGACGAACAACTCTGGACTGGTAGAGTCTCCCTCTCCATTCCCCTGCCCATCCCTTACACTGACATCTGAGCTTTCTCAGATGCCAGCTCTGGCATGGGCATTGGCATTGTCATTGGCCAACACTGGTGTGCCTGGAGACTCATCCCAGGCTGGAAAGACTCCCAAGGAGTGAAGCAAAACATTGGTTGTGTGGAAGCAGTCGGTTTTGAACCACTCATCTGTACAATCCATGTTGTACACCCAGAAATACCCAGGGCCATTGCCTTCGGAGACAACACTGGCATCATGGAGGGATGGTGAACCGGTCAGCACTGGAATGTCAAAACCAATAACATTGGAGCATTTCACACAACCTATGTCCCAAGTGCTGACAACCCAGCAGATGGCCCCTCTCATGGAAAATACCCCCCTATATATCTCCTCCTTCCACACATTCCCATCCCCACTCCCCTCATCCACTTCATTGTTGATGCCATTGACCCTCCCAGCTCTGACAAGCAATCTGAAACCTCCCCAACCTCCACAGTCCTTCTGTGCCCCTCCTTCCATCCCTGGTGGGACCAATGGAGAACTGCCACCCAAGAAGAGGATGACCTCATCAGAGAAGTTCTGCTCAGATAAGACATCCAAGACCTGGTTCAACTCAGAGCTATCCTCCCGAACTGTTTCATCCATCCAAACCCTGCCTCTGGCTCCTCGCCCTTGCCCATACCCCCCTTCCCTAACCCCACACCCATCGTCCCTACGCCCACACTGCCTAGCAAGAGATTGTCTCTGCCTATGGTTACCATATGGCAAGGAAACAGCCCAATCAATTATGGACAGTGTAGGAAGGCCTATACCCATTCCAAAGGAACACCTAGATTGCATTCTTGACATTCTGGAGACCGCTTGGACAGAAAAGACCAAGGAAGGGTATGGTTTGGGACTAGTAACAATCCATGTCTATTGTAACATCCACAATATCCCTGATCCTCAGTGGTTGCCCATCTCCCAGTCGCTCCTGACAGCCTTTGTTGCGAGTTGTGCCAGCTTGTACTCTGGCTCAGCACTGTCCAACTACACTGCAGGACTAAAGGCATGGCACCTCCTCCATGGCATACCCTGGAAAATCAATTCCAACAAAACACGTTCCATCATTGAGGGTGCCACCCATTTAGCCCCAACTTCATCTAAGCGTCAGAAGTGCTCCCCTTTTGAATGTAGTACCCTACTCAGTTTCCTTACATATCTCAATCTCGCAACCTCTTGAGATACTGCCATTTTCGCATGTATAATCATTACCTTTTACTCAGTCTCCCATTTAGGAGAGTTCATGGTCCCTTCCATGACAAAGTTCCAGTTGTCACCTGACACGTACATACAACGGAAACACCTTTCCCCCATACGTGATCACAACAATCTTCCCATCCTCTCTTTCTTCATACACAGAACAAAATGCTCGTCAATGGGTGAAACAACTCAATGTGCAACACTTGATCACCTCACTGATCCTGTTGCATGACTCCAGAACCACTTCAACATCAACAATCCGGGCATGGATGACCACCTCTTTGCCTGAAGACATCCCAAAGGACTACGTCCACTCACCAAATCAGAGGTTACCACACGAATTCAGGAGATCATTACACAATATGATCTCCCACTTCTGAAAGGTCACAGCCTTCGGATTGGAGGTACACTGCACTACCTTCTCCAAGGGACCCCCTTTAATGTCTTCAAAACAATGGGCCAATGGTCTGGGGACTCGTTCACAAAGTATCTGCAAAAACATGCTGTCATTCTCGCACCCTATTTGTAAGAGAGACCAGAACTGATTGAAAGGCTCACCACATATCCCATGCCTCTGATGAGATAGGTATGTCATATAGTACACTGCTCCTTACACCAGGGAGAGCCTCACACCTCACATTGCAGCCTCCTTCAACTTAGGAAAGCAGCCAGCTTCTCCCGGTGCGATGTTGCCTTGGGCCAGAAAGCCCTCAGGCTTTCACCCACCCTTAGTAGTTACTTTCCTATGTCTCCAAGTAATCCACCATCCTTTGAATAGTCACCATTTCGAGCAGTAATCAAACTTTACTTTCTACATATCCACGGTAGCTTTTGAAATGCACAGAGCAATCCCTATAATTGCCAATGTTGACATGGCTTCCCATCTCCTGGCAAAGACTGATTTCTCTGTGCTCCAGTATGGTATCTATGGATGACTGTGTAGGTGTCCCTAGCATTGTCCAACCCTCTGAAGGAATTGTCAAGCCTTGGAAATTTGATTTCTTAAAGAAGGCATTTTATCTCCTGCTTTGACATCTGTTGCATTGTTGCATTGTGATATTTCCCTGACCATTCCCATACTCTACAAAGCTATTGGAACAAGTACAGATATGGCTGTGACTTTGTTTTGCTTGCTTTGCCTACCCCATCTTCTGAAAAGATTGATTTTTCTAGCCTACACAATGCTGGCTGGAGACATGAATGAGGGTGTTCCTATGGTTATCTGACCCTGTGAAGATGATGGTAACAACTGCTAAGCCCTCCAAAATCATCTTCATGGAATAATACCATATCACCTTCCATAAGTTATGATCTTTGTTGCAGAGCAAGGTATCATTGGAAAGACTGTCAGGATATTATTCCCAGCTGCCTTGAGACTCCAGACAGTTATAGAAATAATCCCTAGCATTGCTACTAACATGGTTCACTCAGATCTCACATGTGACCCTTGACCATCCTAATAAAGATTGATTTTTCCTATGATGAATACACTAGCTATGAGTCCACTCATGGGTGTCCCTACTGTTATATGACCCTGTTAACACAATGGCAACAACCACTAAGCCCATAAAAATCATTTTCATCAAAACCCACTATCTGCTCCATAAGAACTGTTGCAAAAATGAACATATCACAAGAGCATTGCTTTCCCAAATCATTCTAGCATTTTTCCTGGGAGTTTTGTAGCCCTCCAAATCCATTGGTAACATTTTTGAGCCTGTAGAAAATCATCTTCATGGTGATCTACAATGTATATGGAATAACACCTTGTTTGATTTTTATCTCAAGAACAACACTACAAGTTTCCATGTCCAGGGGCTCAAAATGATTCTAAAGAATGCCTCTATTTGATGGGATTGGCATTTCAAGATTCTGAGATTTCAAGTTTGATTCTTAATTCTAGGATGACCATATAAATACTGAGTTGTTTTTCACAGTTATCCACCCCCATCTCAATCATATCAGATACCGAGGAGTATATGAATGATGATGTTGAGTGGTCTGTTCCAAATTCTACAGGAAAAAATCAACACAAGGACTATCGTGAGCCATAATATAACCTATATTCTTTCTTGATTTCTCAAATTGACTTGGTAGCAACTGTTAATGACGACCAAGTGGCTGAAATCCTTCAGGAGTACCATTGTCATAACTTAACCAACAAGAGGCTCATTAGCAAGCTCTTGCTGGCTGAGTATAGAATTCAGATGAGATTTGTCTATTGATCTCAAGTGTATTGATATTTTTCTCAATGATATGATTAAGCAAGGCCATAGTGACTTGCTGTCACAGACTCCTGGTCTCCATGGAAGCCGAACAACATTGTGTATATTTCTGATCACCATGAAGTGCCAACTAGTACTGGATCAAATGGCAAAAGATCTTCACCAAGGACCAGATTTGATTAAGGAAGGTATAGCTTTTAATTGTGGTGTTCATATAAGCCATGACTTTGTTACAGCTAAAATGCACCAATATGATCCTACAGGATTCAAGATATGAGATCCCATAGTGAAAAAGATACTTTATCAGCCACTTGTTGCACTGGGTTCTCATTATGAGTGGTCCAGTAACAGCCATGATAAGCTCTTCAGCATTGCCTTCCTTATTTGGGGAATTCATGGTCTGGAAAATGGCTTGGGCTATGGGTTGTCCCAAATAATCAACTGAAGACTGCAATTGCATATTTCTACCCCCTCAATCATGATAAGATAGAGATATGCAAGTGCAGTCTTCAGTCAGTTATTTGGGACAACCTATAGCCCAAGCCATTTCCCAGACCACTTGTCATGAATTTCCCAGATAGGGAAGCCAATGCCCAAAAGCTTATCATGACCATCACCAGACCACTTATGAGGAGGACCCAGTGCAATAAGTGGCTGATAAAGGATCTTTTTCACTGTGGGATCTCATATCTTGAATCCTGTAGAATCATGTTGGTGCATTTCAGCTGTAACAAAGTTATGATTTATATGGACACTGCAATCAAAAGCTATACCTTCCTTGATCAAATCTGGTCCTTGGTAAAGATTATTTGCCATTTGATCCAGTACTAGTTGGCACTTCATGGTGACCAGAAGTGTACACAATGTTGTTTGGCTTCTGTGAAGATGCACATTTCAGCCATAACAAAGTCATGGCTTATATGGACACTGCAATCAAAATCTGTACCTTCCTTGATTAAATCTGGTCCTTGGTGAAGGTCTTCTGCCAATTGATTCAGTACCAGTTGGCACTTAATGGTGACCAGAAGTGTACATAATGTTATTCAGCTTCCATGGAGACCTAGGAGTCTGCAATGGCAAGTCACTGTGGTCTCATTTCTCATTTAATCATATCATTGTGTGTCCTTTGCCAAATCATACACTATCATACATATTCTCATCTGTGTTCTTACCCTGTACAGATATAATATTGCACATACACATACATGACATGACATGAAATGTCTTTGACTACAATATATTCATTGCTGGTGCCTAATCAGGAGCCATTATGGCATATTTTTATGAACTTATGTTATTTGGGAATAATTTGTAAGGTAGCATCATAATGGTTGGAAATTGGTTGCTTGAAAATGTAACCTGATCCTTCTCACCCTCCATACTTGGCACATTATCTATAAAAGATTGGGCACCATCATCTTACTTTTGATTTCCCCTTGGAGACATGTTCAGTGCAAGGCTCATGCCTTGGCTTGGCACAGTCAACCATATATGCTGATACCCAAGTGGTGCCATCATCCCATCCCCATCCCATCATAGGCATGCAATAACTTACTAGTCCATTAACTCAGTAGCTACAGGCAGATACAACTGACAATGACAAAGGCTAAGACGTACAAAGGTACAGTACAAGTACAACACAAAATCAATTGGGTTCAATGGTCTGACCTGGTTAAGGAAGTGTGGGTCAAACTACTGGATCTCAATCCTTCCAGCTCTACATCCAAGTTCGAGTTCAGGTTGATGGGTGACTTGTGACCATGCTGTGGATCAGTCCGGGCACAAAAAGCTGGCCTGGTCTCAGTGTCCATTGTCATAAGCTCATCAGTCTCCATTAGAGCATGACCTTGGGCACTTGCCACATGGGAGGGATCACCAGTGTCCACTATAGGTGCCTCCATGGGCTGATTCTTAGTGCAGCTAGTGTAAATTTCCAAAAAGAGTACACAATAACCAGATCAATGAGCTGTTCCTTTGGATTGCGCCTGGGTTCCCAACATTTATTGGAGAGGGAAATGAGAGCCTTCTCCAGCACC
This sequence comes from Boletus aff. mottiae, assembly GCA_038093895.1. NCBI lineage: Eukaryota > Fungi > Basidiomycota > Agaricomycetes > Boletales > Boletaceae > Boletus > Boletus aff. mottiae. Next base: position 10,262 of record JBBPTD010001193.1, read on the forward strand.
TCAAGCACTTGCTGTAACAGACACTACTATTCACTAGATTATTCCTCTATTTTTCTCCCTTTTCCTATAGCTTTCAACTATCAATTGGTGCTTGGAAGGATGGTTGTGGAACAAGGCAATAGGCTATCAGACACCATACATTATGGTACAGGGAGGAATATAGCTGTATATGCATATAATATATATGATGTCTACTCAGAAGTTTGTAGAATTTTCACATTAGGAGGGAAATATGGGAGGAAAGCAGCAGTGGTATTATGCAGGTTTTTTTGATAGTAATCAGCACTGATATCTATGTTGTTGATGCATTGGTCACAGGTGCAGGTGTATATGCAAGTGAATTTAAATCTGATTGACACAATGAACAACTATACATTACTATACATTTTGGGTGTAGACATTTGACACACAGATTACATCAGATATATGAGAATTATCAAGCAGATCTGTGACTTGAATGAATGTGCTTGGCTGGATGGTGAACAGCAAGCCATCAAATTTGAGGTTGTGCAGGCATTCCCCTCAGATGGTTGGATATGTAGCTATATTTTGATGTTGTTAGCCCATAACATCTATGTGTGATATGTATGATTTAACACTTGCAATGGGATTAAAGATAAGGTCCTATCTGCCATCATGTATCACATATTACTGACCCTTATGATAGGTTGCACTATCATCTAGCAGCAAGAATTCTTGAATGGCATTTACACTGAGATGGAAATGCACTTACTCTGAAGGGCCATCAATTCAAATTGGCAGTGTTATCCCCATATCTCATATATGATCTCCTGCACACCTGATTCCTCATTTCAGCAAAGAGACACACTTGCACTTGACTAAAGAAAGCAACTATGAAATATCAAGTAAGCTCTAGTTGAAGGAATTTTACTATGCATTGTGTTCTGTTTAGTTGTATTGCCATTGATCTATGTAATCAATGGTATTGGATAAATTTGAGCTCACTACTATTCTCACCCTGAGTCCTCCCTTCAACATTATGAAGCATCCTCTTCAACTCTCCTATATCATGAATAATTTGAAGGTACATTTAAGTGTCAAAAACTTTATAGATTGTGCTTGATAAATAAATTTCCAGCTCTGTACTAGCCTTGTCCATTGACTTCATATGGAATGCCACTGTCACACTGGTCATAGGTTGCATGAAACATAGCAACAGTCCTCATCAACCCTACAGCTTGCCCCCCATTTCCCTTTGTTATGGCAGAAAGAGAATTTGTATTGTGTTATAATGGATCCTCTTATCAAAAAATGACACTTGTGTGCTCCACTGGGTCCTCAACATGGAGCAAACAAGTGGTTTCTCACTACTTTGTTCTTGGATGTGAGAATCTTCAACAAGGATGTTTTCCCAACTACACAGCTTGATGCTTCCAGTGCAAGTGCAGTGCTGACAATATCATCAAATTTCATCCCTTACTATCTGCTATCTAAACAAAAAACTGTTTTGCAATCCCTACCCAGATGAGAGTCATAAAGTGGCTATGGTTGAGTTCTTCAACATGATCATTCAGCATGTAATTACCAGATAATTCAACATTCATCTGGTGTACAAGAAAAGGTGGTTGGATCATGCTTATTGTGTTTCTTTGAAGTTGACTCATTTTGGTAGGGAATAGACTGGGAATGGGGCGAAGAAAGGCTTCACCAGTTATAATGCAATGTGGAAACCTGACTTTATCCTCTGTCACAAGCCTATAAGTGAAAAGAAATTTAATATGTGGATTGATGTCCTCTCTATTAGTGAAATGATGAGCTCAG
>JBBPTD010001194.1:0-12033 GCA_038093895.1 Boletus aff. mottiae
ATTCTTGGGTCCTGGAGACATGTCCATGGATGTAAGCCGGGTCGACCCAGAAGAGGCCCTCGTCGACTCTGAGAAGCTTGAACCGGGGGATATCTCGGGGGACATTGATGAGAGCCAGTTGCCCAGCCCCGAATACGGCAAGGAAGACAAAGTTCTGGTTTCTATTCGGTGCGCTCTTGTTGGTGGTAGTCAGTGGTGAATGTGTACTCAGTCGAGCTTTCTTTGGCTAGGATCCGTCCGACAACGGCCCAGGACGCTTGGGACATATCCGTTCCCAAGGTTATTAAACTGTCGCCCCAGCATGCTAAAACGGCGCTGACCCCTCCGGAGTTCCACTTTGACGAGGTCCTCACAGGGTCTGAAAATAAACCACTATACAATGCCGTTGCGAAAAGTCACGTAATTGCTGCAATGGAAGGCTACAATGCCGTCGTATTTGCGTATGGCCAAACTGCAAGCGGAAAGACCTTCACACTCGTAAGCACTTCCAGCAAGGTACTTTCTCGAGTACTCAGCGCATGTTAGTCTGGCAGCGAAGATCAACCTGGTATCATCCCCAGGGCTATGAAAGACGTCTTTTCTCACATCAGGAGAACACCGACACGCGAATATCTGCTTCGTTGCTCCTACCTCGAGATTTATAATGAAACGATATACGACCTGCTTTCTCCGCCCTCGGTGTCGGCGACGCAACCTGTGCAAATCATTGGTCAGGGTGTCCTAGCACCTCTTCGGGAAGAAGTTGTCACAAGTCTGAAGGGTGTCCGCGAAGTGATGGAAAGAGGAGAGAGACATCGCAGGACTGCGAGCACAGACTGGAACGAGAGAAGTAGTCGGAGTCACAGCGTATTCAGGCTTGTGATCGAAAGCAGAGAAAGAGGCGAAGGGAAGGCAGAATCAAGTGGTAGGCAAACACCAGGAGCGAGGCCGCAAACGCCGGGAGGGACGAGATTGCAGACGATTGGAGGAAGGAGTGTACAAATGTCTGTGTTGGTAAGACCACATTTTACTCCGACATGAAGTTCCGCTGAGAAGATTTGACCTCAGAGTCTGATTGATCTCGCGGGGTCTGAGAAGGCAACATCGGACAAGGAGAGAACGAGGGAAGGAAAATATATCAACACCAGGTATGTTTCCGACACACTTTGTGCCAATCATTGGTTGATGGAATCCGCCAGTCTTCTTACCCTTGGAAGCGTTATCGGTACGTTGGCAGAGAATGCCGCCAAACATAAAAAGTATGGTCGTGTCTCCTGAGTCGGACAGAAAACTCATCTATTACCAGTGACCACGTCCCTTACCGTAACTCCAAACTCACGCGTCTCCTTCAGCCTTCGCTCTCGGGAGACGCTCGCATCAGTGTCGTTTGCACCCTGAATCCAGATGTTCAGGCTATACCAGAAAGTACAAGTACACTGCAGTTTGCATCGCGCATTAAGCGTGTGCAGCTGAGTGCAAAGAAGAAGGAAGTCGTGGACACAGATGCTCTCATTGAAAGATATCGCAAGGAGATCGAGGAGCTCAAGACGAAATTGGCAGACCGAGAGGCGGAGGCACCAGAGAGAAATCGGCGGCTGAGCGCACGAGAGGTATGACGTTGCCTGAACCGCAATCGGCGATGGTAGACCTAATTCTTCTTGGATTCTAGCAAATTGACGAATCCAAGGCGATGAAGGACCTCAATGCGCGGATACAGCAACTGACGAAGCTCATTTTGACGAGTCAGAGCGTGGACGAGACCAAAGGAGACGAATCTCGTCCTGCAAGTCCATCCAAGGTCGATTTCGATATGTCGCCTTATCAGGTCAGTTGAAAAGATTGTACCTAGCTTGTGAAGTTTAAGAACACAACGTGCAGCTTCAACAAGAGCTCCTTGCTGCTCGACGTCAAATAGAGTCTCAGGGTAATCAAATGTTGTCACTGGAGGCTGCGCTGCTGGCACGTCCTGAGCTTCCGCCGGACGCACCTGAAACGGAAAAAGACAAGTTGATCGCAGACCAACAAAAATTGATCCGTGAACTAGAAATTGTAGTACGCGGGTATGAAGACAACCTAGGCGAGCCTCTTCGCCAGGTCCGTGAAGACGTTGAACGCGAGTGGGAGAGCCGACTAGCAATGGAGGTGAAACGACGGGAGGAAAGGGAAGCCTGGGCGGCCGAACTCGTGAAGCAGCTTGACAAGGAGAAGAAGGCGAGGGTCAAGTTGGAGGAGGAGAGGCGGGCGCTGGCAGCGTTTGTGAGCAAGTTTGATGCCTTGGGATTGGGTGTAGGGAGCCTGCTTCCGCCGTCTTCTGGTTCTGGTTCTGGTTCGGCGTCGGGGCCATTTGGATTGGGGAAGGCCAAGTCGTATTTAAGCAAGATTGGGTCGGGTGGGCTTGGGGTTGTGGCGGAGGAGACGGAGAGCCCGATGAGGATCGATTTGAAGAATCAGCAGAGTCTGCTGGACCAGACACCAGAGGAGGAGTGGAGTCTAATGGAGGACGTCAGTTTCGAGATGGAGATGGGAAAGGCCAAGTCTGCAAGTGGCAGAAAAGCAGCAAGCCTGTTGAAGGGGGTTGTTGGGCGCAAGGAGAACATGCCGCTGTAAGGAAACAATATGGTAGGATTATGATTGGATATATGTATATGAGTAACGGACTGTTTTCTGTGCTGTTTCTGCATTCGTTCACACTATTCTACGCGTGCTCCAAATCTCCGCGATTGCTGGACGATCAAGTCTATGGCTAGCTCGTGGCAACCTGACCGCGAGGGTACCCCGCTGGCAGTCGAATCAATAATATAACGATGAACCTCTGAGAGTCATACACCACGCTGTTTGGACTCTTATTAATGCATTCTTCTCCCAGCACGTTCAACACACCATGTTATAACCTCCTGTTGAATGTCCAGGCCAATGAATCTGGACAATCCATCTAATAGCCACCTGCAGTTTCCGCAAATTAGCTTTATTTATAATCACCTCGTGACGACTGGCGACTGGGAGGGTACGCAGTCGAACTGACCAATATTACGGTGGGTCTCACAAGACCACGCCATTGATGTTCGTTTCTCTCCCCAGACACAACGGGACGTCAAGTCTTTTCTACAACGACCAGGCCAGCGACTGCTCTCAGTATGGGTGCCGGTGTACCCATCCGACTCAAGTGCTTGCTACTACTACCCTAAAATTGGTCCAACTTTTACGTTCCAAAGATATGGCGCACTTTGTTCACGGTTTGCCCTTCCCTGTGGCCCAGTCTGGCGAAACCTCTTCCCGTGATTTAGCCTTGGACCGTCGTACGTCTTTATCGAACTTCGTTTCCCCCGAGGACGACGATTCCCTTCAGTAGGAGGGTGGACCCTGCGACGACGCGTGTGAAGAGGACGGCAAGTCCCGACCACCTTCTATTATAGGGCACGCTGGTGAGTTACCCCGGACGGTCTTAATTGAGACACGCCTACTAGACTACACGATGGCGGCCCGTCTGATGGGCCGCCACATTTCACTCACGGTATTTTTCCTTTACGCCTCATCTATGAACCAGCCACCCCAACAATGACATTCTACTCCGTAGCTGGGCTCAGGGTCATTTGGCCTTTCCTTTTGTGGGGCTCTTTCACCTCCGTTGAGGTACTATCATACACACCATGCCAATCTGGCGAACCATCTCAGCCACTTCCTGGATGGGTCTTCCTCCGCGCCTCCTCGATTAGGAAGTCAACGACGCATGGAAATTTTCGCTAGGTTTCGAAAGTGGCTACGTGAGAAGCCACTGCAGCCTCAAATGATTTCTTGCAAGAGACGGAAGGATGCCAGCACGCGCGGGCCGTACTTGCGGATGCATTTCTGGTGAAACAATGGTCAAGAGGACAGGTCACAGGGTTCTTTGCCACCGCAGTCCAGCTGTGGAGTGTTCTCTCAATGCCACTGAATCGCCGTGTGGCAGTGCGTTTCCAAGTTCGAATGTTCCCCCACATACAGCTTAGGTTTGGTGCAGTAAGGTTTCCTTCTTTGGCGATCTTTGATGGGTGGGTAAGCTGTGGACCTCTGGTTCTCTTGATCGTCATTCGGCAAGCATGGCCTTGAGCAAGTCACCAGAAGGGCCAACACGTACCAGGAGCAACATGAATATGGCTATTGGTCCATTGACTGGGCGCGCACGCAAGATCATTGATCATCGATACCCTAACCAACGTATTGCGTTGTACATGCGGAGATTGCAACGCCTCGTTGCCTCTTCCCCCCTCTGCTTGTTTGCTCAATTATTATTTTCTCTTGTCATATTCCTGTCCCTAGGATTTTCCCATGCGGAGCTGCGGAACAGGAAACAATTATGGTCCTCATCCAGTTCCTGTAACAATTTAATCCTGTCTGTGGCGTATGCGGGACGGGACATGAAAGCTGTGTCCTCGATATTGATGGTGAGAAAGCGACGCTGCGAAAGGTATGTCCAGCACGGTGGAGTAAGGAAAACAAACTGTCACTCTTGCACATAATCGTAAATAACCCCAAATCGATGTCTGCCAAAGGTATAAAGTCCCTCTTCTCTGCCGTTGGACATCCTCATTCCCCAGTCGACTTACATCCAGGCAGTTCATTCTATCATCCTCATTTACAGCAACATGCAGACTGTGAGTCGAATACGCTGGAGGCGATGCGATGGCTGTTGATTGCATCTGCCGACGTTGTTGCAGGTCATCTCCATCCCCGTCAACGAGGCGTGCTGCTCTAGCACCGACGCCTGCAAGTGCGAGTCTACGTACGTCTCGGATCCTTCGCCTTCCAGTAAATGGCGTTGTTGATCGCACGCTATCCAGTTGCACCTGCAAGTGCAGTGACTGCAAGCACTAAATCATATTCTTCCGCTGTATTTTTTGTTTTCCGTTCCGTCCGGGAGCGTGTTCTTGGTGTGTAAGTGGGTGGTTGTGTGTTGGTGGAATGGCAGGATTCCTATGAGTTTATGTATGGTGTACGCTGTCAGGTGGCCCATCCAATCTAATCTGTGTCACTACCTTTGACGTCGTTGGCGAGTCGTTGTATACTCGAGTCTACCGTTGGATCATCGACTTGCGTTGAGCGTTCCGAATACATTTCCAACACAAGGATTATTCGGGCCGTGTGGGTATTAGGTCTGTAACCGCATGTCGGGAAGTTGCAAGATTTTGCTCCTTTGTAGGATGACTTTCTTATCACCCAAGCCGTAGCCGGAGAGCCCGTCGGAACCTGGCTACAAGTTTATACTTTCCCCAAAGGTTTGTCACATCTGGCATTTACGGCCGGGTCATGTGCATGAGCCACTAGCCCTACACACAGCGCGGCAACTTGGCATCAAATCTCTCTGAACCAGCCACCCGATCACTGTGGTATATCATCAACCATAGAACATGGACTACTACAGCAACTTGAAGAATATCAAAGCTTTCTGCTTATCGGCCGCTTGGCGCAGATCTTTCATCGAATATGCGCGTCCATCTGCCCTCTCAGTAACGCCACTCTATCATGTCACGGGGCTTCTTCATCCCCGTTGCCAACTTGGGGTGCTTTCGTACATACCGACATGTATATCACGCAAACTATCTCGGATGCTTTCCCCCCTTATTTTATGCGATGCACAGAGGTTCTGCCAAGCCCCGAATGTAGCTTCATGAGGTTGAATGAGCGCCACATCATGGAGACGGTATTTGCATGACAACGACCTCGCAGTGTTCGTTTTCGCATTCTTAGAGAAACAAAATGTTTACAAGACAACGGGCCACTGGGTTCATCGCAACCGGAATCGCTGTGTGGCAGTGCCTTTCCATGTTCTTCGGAATGTCCCCCCGCTTCAATTGGGTTCAGTGCAGCGAGACTTCCTACATGATGGGCTGTCCTTCGTTGGTGTCACTTCCTGGTGGATGGGTAAGCTGTGGACCCTTGGTTCTCCTGATCGTCGTTGGACAGGTATAGTCTTATTTGATCACGGACGCACACCCGATCTGGAGCATCGAAATTTTGTTCGCCTGACTATCGATCCGACCGCTGGGTGGGCATGCAACATCATCGACCATTCATAACTCCAACGCATGTATTGCGTTGTACTCGCGGAAATTCGACTTATTGCCTTTTCCCATCTCCTTTGCTCCATTATTTTTGGTTATTTTCTCTTCCTCGGATCAAGAAACAATCATGGCATCCAGTTCCTGTAACAACTCGATCTCGTTTTGGCTTACGCTGGATTCGTTTGACGGAACAAGAAAGAGGTGTGGGAGCGAAAGTGAACGACGAGATATCACTTTCTGTGCGGGATGATCGCAAATAACAGCAAATCGGAGTCTACCAGAGGTATAAGGGTCCTTCTTCTCTGCCTAGGGAAAACCATCAATCTCCAGTCGACTCACATCCAAACACCTCGTTCTAACATCCTCATTCACACAATCATGCAGACTGTAAGTGACGTGTGCTATTGATGGCACGATGGCTGATAGATACGTTTGGCGGCGATATTGCAGGTCATCTCCATCCCCGTTAACGAGGCGTGCTGCTCTGGCACCGAAACCTGCAAGTGCGAGTCTACGTGTGTCTCCGTTTCCTCGCGCTACAGATAGACCGTGTCGTTGATCGCCTGTGTAGTTGCACCTGCAAGTGTGGTGATTGCAAGCATTAAATTATGTTCTTCTCCAACGTCCTCTATTCTCGATTTCTGTCGGGGAGTGTATTGTTGGATTCCCGCTATTCCACCAACAATCGTTCCATCCTTCGGGGGTCGTTCGCTGGTCGTTCCAAACATGAGGTCCATCGTAGTAAGGTAAATGACTGACCTCCAAGATGTTTGTGGACCAGAAGAAAATCTGCTGTGCAATCCGAGTCGCGTGTCCCTGTTGATCATCTGCTCATCGATTGCTAGCTGGCATTTTGTCTCCACAAGTCATCGAATGGAAACTTCATGGTCACTGGCTCGCGATGAGTCGGATTTCTCAGGTACTGTACTGCCCACTGGCCAATTGAACCAATACTCGGCGAGCTGAAAAGTAAGCCTCGTGGTTTACAGAACCGCCGTGGGTCGTACTCCGAGGTATTCAATCCCCTTTCGTCGCCCTCGACGCTGCCGAACTCCATCATTGCATAAAGAGCATGATGATGCCCGAAAGTTGTCGTTATCTTCAAGGCTTCCTCAAGCGAAAAAGATTCACCATGTATTTCCGGCAGGTGATTGATGCAACAACAATACCGATAACCTACTTCGTCCAGGAGCTTGACCTAGTGACCGACGAGGGAAGTTGGGATTCTCCCTGTTAGATCTACAAACACCGGAAGCGTCTATCATTTTTCTCCGAACTCTCCGATGAACATCAAAGTCTAGAAACCATTGAAAATAACTGCGAATGAATTGCTAGAAGCCAAGGGTGGCCCATTTATGTCACTGCAAGGACCGATTAGTGTTGATGATCATCTGTTCTCAGGTCGGACTAGAAGGGAACACTTACTCAACCTTGTGTGCAACGATCGAGTAGTCGCTGTTGGTGGATATCAATCAACGCGCTTTGCACACACAAAAATGCTTACCCCGAGGAGGTACCACCAGGGATTGTGACCATGATATTAGGAGCGTAATTCGCGTACCCGCCGTCGAAGAGGTTTTCAATGGTATTGGTGAACGATACCAGCAACAGACTAAACTGCTGAGGATCATCTTCATGTCTGGTAAGGGTGAGGTTGACTGATGCGCCAGCTTGGACGGAGGAATCCGGAACCATGATTGTCAACGCCGAGACAAGGGAAGTGCAGAGCACGAGAGCACTGAATGCGCGCACTGGTGAGTGTGAGGACAAAGGACAGGAGGCAAAGAAATCAATCACCTGAGCTTGGCAAACATGTTGGAGACTGAGAGTAGAAGTTGTGTCGGATCAGTGAATCAGTGAAGCTGACTGTTATATCAGCGAAATCTGTTTGAGTAATGAGTATACTTTTTTTCTTCTCCGCTGTCTGAGACGTCTTAGTTGACTGACATGACACTGCTCTCAGTCTAGTCTCCGACAACCTGTTCTTATTGCCTTTCCTGTTCAAACTGGTACTTCGCCAGATATCTAGAACCCCGGTCCAAGACGAGGGTAGTGGTGACCAGAAGCGAGCTATTTTCCTGAATTAGATTGAAACGAAGCAATGTTCGAATTTCAGAGGAGTAAGTCGTACAGTTGTCTAAAATAGACATGCCAACCCTCACGTTTCATGTGTTTCAACGAAGCCGACTCGGAGAACCTCTTAAGGAGCAGTCGCGTCTAGTCCCCAGGCAGATTGAGTTTTGCAGGCTGTTCGCCATTGCGACTCCGCCACGCCATTTCGCGCGGTGGCCGTTCGGTGCCCTGTTTGAGGAGAAAAATAGGGTACCTTCGTAGTTCCGAATTTGTGGTTTGGTCAGCGGAAGCTAAGAGGGAACAAAGCGGACAGCCTTGAAGCTTTAGCGAGCGGAGTAGTAGACCTACTTACTATGTAGTTAGCGAGTGAGCAAGAGCACAGCTTTTGACCACCTCGTTCAGATACTCACATCACCGAAACAGGAGAAGCGTGATAATGGAATATAATACATTTTTGCTCATTTCACACGCTCTACATTGCTCTACAATCACTGCCCAATGAGCAAAAATTGATTATATGACATTATCACGCTTCTCCCGTTTCAGTGATGCGCCGCCATGCACCACGTCTCGAGCAACGAGGTCACGGTTCTACACGTCACGTCAAGATCAGTGAATCAGTCAGCAAGACATCAGCACCTTCCGCGGCATCACAAACTACTCTGAATTATCGAATCCCCTTTCGCCCCCCTCGGTGCTGGGGGGCTGGGGCCCAACATTGCATAAGACAGATGATGAATCGATGACGCCCCACAAACATGTGGGCCCGCATCGCCACACCTACCACGTCGACTCGTTTAAATGATGTCGCGGCACCCCATGCTTTCATCATCTCGGAGGCTTTCCTCTAGCGAGAAAAAAAAGATTCGCCAGGTATGTTCGGCAGGCCAGTGATAACGTCAATGCCCATGTCCCACCTCGACCGCGAGCCTGGACCAAGGTATCAAGTAACTGGCAATGGGAAGTTTGGGTGAGATTTCCATACTGTACAGCCGGGCTGAGTAGCGTGAACATAGTGTATCGTGATACCGAGCCATTGACAAACGGGTAAATGAAAAAAAAAAGTGCTAGCCCTTTCAAATCTACGAACACCTCCGGAACCAGCTATCATCTTTCCCCGACGACTTCTCCGATGAACACCAGGTCTATGCGTTGGAGTCAAGCGTGAAGAGGTTGCTGGTAGCAAAGGGGGTATTTGGGTCTCTGCAAGAACCACATGCTGTTCACGATCATCTGTTCTTAGATTGCGGACCAGACGATAACACTTACCCAGCTTTATTCGCCATGATCCAGTATTCGCTGGTGGTAGACATCAATCAACGCCCTCGTTCGACCCGCTCAAAGGAAAATACACACCCTGCGTTGATATTGATAGGGATATTGACCGTGATATGTGGATTAAAGTCCACACTCGGGCTGCCCAGGATGTTTTGGATGGTGCTATAGTCGCTCTTAACCAACATCAGACCAAACTCGTTAGGGTCTTTTCCAGGAGTCTCGGTCAGGGAGAGTTCGACCGATGTCCCAGCATGGACGGGGTCCGGAACCGTGATTGTCAACGCTGAGACAAGGGAAAGGCAGAGCGTGAAGGCACTGCATGCACACATTGGTGAGTATGACGATGAAAGGTGAGATGCAAAGAAATATACCTGAGCTTGGCAAACATGTCGAGGGACGATCGATGAGTATTGGATGTGGTATAGTAAGCTGGGTGAGAGTGTAGATTTTGTTGGGAATTAATGGGGGACCTACATGGCTGTTATATAGGGCAATCCGTCTAAACAATTAATATTTTTCTTTCCCCTCCGTTTGGCGCGTCTTAATTGAGTTGTCGTGTAGCCTCTAATCATCTGTTCTTGTCGCCATTCTGAAACCCGGATGTAGAACAGCTGTCATTCGGTTCGAGAACAGAACCGTTGCTTGTAAAGCCAGAAGTGAGCCATTGTCATACATGAGATTGAAAGCAGGCAGTGTTCGAACACGTTTGTCATGACAAAGTAGACGTAGAAACCCCCACGTTTCAGCTATTTCAGAGTAGCCGACTCGAGCCTGGTAAGGAACATAATCATAAGTCAACAGTCATGAGTGCTAGTCCTCATCATGGCTATCCCGTGCCATGGGATGAAGTTCTCTGGATTGTAAGCCTTCACCATTGCGATTCCACCATGCGATTTACCTATGATGACTTTGGTTGTGGTTCGTGGACGTCAAGGTCCTCGAGTCGGGGAAATATGGAAATTGCATGCTCTTTGTACTTGCCGACTTGACTGACGCTAGTGCCCGGTTCCTTTTTGTGCCGGGGAAATGTTTCGTAGACGTTCCCAGTTTGCGATGTGATCTGGGTTGGGAGCAAACATAGCGGAGGAAACGTTTTAGCGAACGGTACCTTACAGCCAGGGCATGGTCACGGGGTAACACTGTCGTACATGACATCTCCTAGTCTCGTTCACAGACATTTACTATAAGTACATGCTGTGTGAGTCAGTAGTGTGTCCCTGGCATGGTAACATCAGGCCCAATGTGAAGTCAGGGGCAGAACTCATCTGTCGAAAAATCTTCGTGAAACCATCCCTGTTACAGTGTTACCGGTCCCTTCATTAGGAAGCCAAGGTCTTGTGTGTACCGCGTGGCGTGTGCTGCTGTTTCCAGAGGTCCTGACAGCGGCATGCACATTGACCATGCCATGTCGACATGATGGTGGCCTGTCAAGATTATTTAGCACGTCGTTGAAACGTTGACAGTTGTCCTCGTCGCATGATATGCTCAGTTGCGACGTGATCGTTGTCACAGGACAAGACACCCCCGAGTAAGCATCAGTAAAATCATCACGGCCTTATCCGGACTTGGCGCCCTTAGTCATTATGGAAAAGTGCTGGAAGTGAGTAAATTGGCAAAAGTGACACTAAGGAACGATTTAGATGTGTTCGCTCAAGAATTTCCCCGAGTCACAATTGGAAAAGTAAACAAATTAAGCAAAGTAATCTAAGTACAATCTGCTGTACCAAGAACTGCAGTAATGAAAGATGCCTGACCCACATTGTATCATTGACTCGGAGCATCCTCACCCAACAACACAAACTCAGAATGCCAATTATGCAAGGCATGTCTCCTGTACGGTCAGGACAATCAACAGTCCGGGGGTTTTGCCACCAGTGACACACATCACCATACATGGCAAATGTAGCAGTCTTGTGGCTGAGGTATTTTTGTGCAAATGTGAGGCTAGTGCTTACAGGAACTTGAGCACCAACGATACTGTTACCACCAAAGAAGGAGGGGGTGAAGATGTGCATAGATCCACCCTTCCCGTGGGATGCGCTGTCCTGGTGACTGGGGAGTTCAGCAAGGACACCTTTCACGGTACCACCATGCATAACCACAAAGGGATGACACTGGTAGGTCTTCAGGCTTGATACCATATTCGAGACCAACCGAGACAGCTTCCTAGAACAGGATGAGGGGAATGCCAACAAGGAGACAATGCACACGTGCCTGGCCAATGGCAAGATGGCAGAAACCACGAATGAGTTTGGCTTTGTAGAGGGTGTCTGATGCCATTTCCATGTGACACATTGTCTGCATGTCCTTGTACATTTTGAGGAGTTGGTCCTTTTGTGCTTGGACTTTGAGCGAAGGTGGGTCACATTTGTAGGTGTGGAAGGAGTCTTCATGGAGTTTGACAGTGAATGGTTGTGATTTGTTGGTGATGACATCGTACAGCTGGGTGGTGTCTGCCGACATTTGGTTTGTGCAAACACAGGCTAAAAGAACAAAGAAATGAATGATGAGTATTCCTGAAGGACAGAGAGAAGGATACTGAAACGACCAGAACTCACTTAAGAGTCTAGTGTTTGTTAGTCAAGAGTACTAGTGAGGATGTTCTGGGAAATCTCCAAGAGAACAAGACTGGAGAGTCTTGTACTACTTGGTTATAGTATTTATA
>JBBPTD010001195.1:0-12033 GCA_038093895.1 Boletus aff. mottiae
ACCCGGCAAATTACTATTGACAAGCTCGAGGCCAACCCACCCAATTCCAATGAGTCCAGACTCTCTCGGATATTGGAGGTCGATGGTAAGTCCTACACCTATAATTGATTTTGGGCTACATGGTAACACACCATCACTATCCCTTCTAGACTCCCACCTTCTAACTGCGGCATTATGTATGACATTGACCCTCACGCGAATTGAAGAAGGTAAGTGTTCACAGCTTTGATAGTAAGCTATGAAATGGTAATGTGTTGACAGTGAGAGCCATGTGCACCGTAGTGAAGCCTAGGATCAGGGTATTGGCGACTAAACGCAATGAACTAGTCAGTCACCTCACTGCTAAAATACTACTTGTCCTATACGATCCGGATGGCCAGAGTAGGCAAGACGTAGTTGGGATTATATTCTCTTTTTCTTACCAACATTTCAGACCAACTTGACATCCATGATACGCGCGCTCGAGCTAATCTTGCTAGTGCCTTGGTCCGCTTAAACCTTGGTAAACATGGCTCAGCAGATGACGAAGGAAGCAGTGTAGATCCTAGGCAAGAGATATTGTGTCGCCTCTTCGGGCTTGGTAAGTGACGTGTATTTGGCCGTTTCAAACATATCTGGATATGATGCCCTTTTGTATCAGATGCCGAAGAACTCAGCGATCTGCAGAAGGATCTCATCGGAGCACTGAAAAAGGCGGTTGAGAAATGCAATGCTCGGGAGCGAACTGTTGCTACAATGACCCTTCTGAAACTATGCAAAAGCGAGTCTATTATCAATGAACTGCTGACGTGGGCTCACGCTTCACCAGCTATGATCATCTGTGCCCAACTCCGCGAGATCAAGCTATTGGACGTTTTCATCAATCAGTTGCAACAGAAGGACGACGCACTACTTGGTGCATACACATTGGTCACCTGTTTGAAATACAGTGAGTGCAATGGTGTGCTGTTGGAGCAGCGTAGCTTAGCGTTATGCTAGGCGACATAAAGGAGTCCATCAAAGATAACGAAGACTGGCCAAAACACATCATTGACATGTTAGATAAGGACTATTTCGATGATGCTGTCGGTGCCATCGAAGGATTCTGGATTCTCGGAGATTTCATGCAAGACAGTAATGAACTACTTACTACTCTCGTTCTGGATGATCTGGATCTGCATACTGATTGATCTGAGTTAGCTGACTTGTGGGAAAAGATCGTGATGTGCAACATCATCCACGTCTTGGGAACGAAGCTGGGAAAGAACAAGGCAAAGGAGAACCAGATGAGTCTGATCTGCTTGGGCATCATGCGGACCTGTGGTATGCAAAGGGGATGATGAGTCTGTTCATCGTTGCTGAGGCACCCGCTAGACCCTGATCATTCCTGGACTGATGAGCTTATCGACATTGGCCTGAAGCATCTAAAGAGCCCGGAATGGCAAACTTGGGAGGCAGGAGCGATGATCATTTCTGTGTTGGCACAGACGGGTATACATTCATGAGCCATCTTCAGACTTTTTCTAACGATCTATGACTGCAGAACACGGCTTGGCGACCATCCGCCTCCGCATACACGAAATCGTCGAGATGATCCTTCCGGCGGAGTATCACATCATCCAGGTGACTTCGCCACAAGAGGCTACTAGCCTAGCTGAGACACTACCTGAGTCTATAGACTCACATTCCACCATCTCACGTGATGTGTCGCCCAGCCTGAGGCCGCCTTCGTGTGTGATGGGACCTGCATATGCGCTGCGTATCTTGGCGCAGAATGGCAAGTGGTCTCTGTTGTTGCATTTGGAACTGATTCGATGAGCCATTCAGAGACGCTACGGAACCATACACGCAAGACAATCCAATACAGCTTGGTGAAACATGTGTATCATGGATCGGGGACATTCGTCAGCAAGACAGGCAAGTGGCCATGGCAAATGCGCAGTAGGCCATTCATTTCCTTCGTACGAGGTTGTGAAACTGAAACATGTTTCCTCTCTGATCAGATGACATGATACTCGACGAGATGTTCCGAGTGGTCGACCAGTAACTGGCCAAAGAAGGTCCCATCGGGAACTCCATTTTATTTATCTGTTCGGGGTGTATGTATGGCTGCATATTGAAGGGTGATACTGACGTGGAGGGATGGAATGACTCCATATACCCTGCTGGTTGGGGTGGACCCGTATAGCAATTTAATCGGATGATCCTTTTCTTTACATGACACATGACTGGTGCTAGCTTGGAGGTGCAATGCACGCCATGAGTGCTTGGTCTGAGCCTTTTTGTACGTTAGTTACTACTAATCGGGGAGACAGTTAAAACCAACCTACTGTCCCTTACCCCCCAAACTGGCACCCACTCCACCAACGCATGTCTATGGCGGAGGCCGGAGCTGGAATGCAAGGGCTCGGGGGTAAGGTGCGGATAGATATTTGAATGGCCACTGATAGCCCTGTTAACTCCGAATCGCATCACCCGTACCCATAGAAGTAATGCAATACAAGCTATTATAGTAGATTTTATTGTTGTGCACCACTTGTTGCTTCAAAATAATGCACGACTGACCTCTCCACTACAATAACTGAATCAGAGACGGTGATCCTTGCACAACAGAGGCTTGCCTGCCCTTGATCATCCATTCCATACATGGTTCAGATCTAAGATATATGCATGACTGACCTCTCCGCTACAATAACTGAATCGGAAATGGTGATCCTTGCACAACAGCTTGATCATCTGTTCCATACACGGTTCAGATCTAAGATATACCATGCGAGCAGAGTACATTGTCCAGAAACACATAGTCGCAGATCATGTACGAATGGGTGATTTCAGCTTCCCTGAGATGCTAATCCTGCCCTTTCGCGAGTATGAGGCTAGGCACACCATTCCACTTCTTTTCACACAAAGCCTTGAGGTCACCAAAAAGCACAGCTTGTCGACTGCAATACGCTGCAAAGCCCTCTTGCATACTAGCATCCTGAAGTTTGCGACGATCCGACCGCTCTCTCCACCACCGTGCTTTCCAGTCGAAATATTCTCTGACACGGCACATTTCTTCCTGAAGGAGGGTGACTTCTTCGGCCCATCGAAGGCTCCTTGCTCATGCTTTGCACCATTCCAGGCGCAATGCTAAAGCAGCATTTAGTTCTTCGTGTCCACTCTATAGTGGGATGCTCACCATCTTGTAAGTCCTCGTCCTGATTTTCTGACACTCCCGGTGTCTGCCAGATCCACAACAGCATGTGTCGCCCCTCTGTTTGCCAGTCCAGCCTGACAGTCAATGCATGAATATCGTTATCCTGCAAATCACAGATAATTGCATCCAAACCAGGCTTGTTAAGCTCGGGGCTTAAAGATATCAGTGCCACGCGCGCAGCACAATACTTGTCGACACTAGCATTGAGCTTGTCCTTCACGGCTTTCAACGTGTTCTGTGCACGCATATTCGCAACCTGTCCCCGGATATTCACTTGCTTGAACTTCAAAAGGTAAGAATGGAGGCGGAGATTCTGTCGGATTTCCTCCAACGTATCCAATCCTTGTGCAAACTGTAGCTTCCACTCATACTCTTTCAGATGATGGGTGCTGAATGATGGGGGGCACTGGGATGGAAGGAGGAGGCTGAACAGGTGTGGGCGCGCTTCTTGTGATGGATCAAGGTTGCTGATGTCCGACGCACGTCGATGCGCAACTAATGGCATGTACAATATCTGGCAAGAGATCCAACTCTCAATCTTACGCTGCAATATATTTGTCCGGGTCTGTACTTTCAATTGCTGTTCGTCCGTGGCGTCAGAGGTGAGCAAGGACACCTCTGCACACAAACGTCGCCTGAGGCTTGTCAACGACACATACCATTGAGCCCCTAATGATGTTTACATACTGTTGGTCTTCAAGATCAATTCCCATGCTGATCAAGGTGCTCGGAGGCACTTTGGAGTCAAGTGATACATCATCACCTTCTTTCAGTAGCTTGGCCTCCTCTTTGGCGAGTTCAAGATGGATCTTAGCCTGTGTTTTCACTATGAAAGTGTCTCAGAGCATGGATATGGAATGTTGTAATGGTGCACCTTCTCGTTTGCAACAGTATGGATTCAATACTTCCCGATTCGCTTCCCAAGCCTCGACCTCGATCCTCCATTGGGATACACTTCCAGGAGGCAATGCAGCCTCCAGTTCTTGCAGTGCCGCTTTTTGCTGCTCCTTTTGCATCACTGCTTCTTTCATCTTAGCAAGTAATGCAGTGTCTTGCATGACAACTTGTTAGCTTTCAATTTGGCGTGATGTAAGACGACTTACTCAAACCGATCGTCTTCTTCCAATTCCAATCGCCAAAGAAGTCATCTAATGTATCTCTTCAGGAACCCGGTCCCATTTCCTTGGTACTTGATGCCACTGGATTGATATTCGCCCATCCACACTCAGGTGCCTCGCCATCTGTACGTCCAACCCAGGGTAAGGTGTTGAATGAGTAATTTAGTTGGCATGTTTCCTTATGGGCAGGCAGATGGAACTTTGGCACAGCAAAGTCAACATGTCTGGATTCACGATCAAATGCAAGAGTTGATGGAAGCATTTCCATCTGTTCCCACAGCCGTTTGCTCCATTGGCATGTGATATCATACGATGCAAAGACACGTGGGAGTGATGGGAAGTTTCTGATGGCGGAGAAGAATAAGTAATCCATATTAACGTATCTAGATAACATCAAAGTTAGAATGCTGCGGTAGCGAAAAATAGAAGCTTACTTTTCGCCTTTTTGTAAGTCCCTGATGGCAGTGGGGAGCTTCATGTTATGACGTGCGCAATCTATTGTCCCTACTCCGGTTGCTGCGAGGCCATGCGACTTCTTCGAATTGAAGAGATTAACAGCAGTATGTCCTGAGCAGGTACTCTTCTTCATTCAGGAGTGAGTGATGTTGGACGAACCTGAATATAAAAACAAAACAATACCTCCTGTGAGTCAGCTGCATGGAGCAAGAGATATGTTTTGAAAGTGTTCTCCTCTACAAAGTACGCCAAGCCACTATTCAAACTGGGGTCCACAGCATCAGCGGAAACATTGCAGCGCTTCAGTCGAAAGTTTGCATCGATGCCAACAAACAGTGTATATATCCAGCTGAAAATGGTTATCATTCGTGATTAGATTTACCACAGAAGCACGATTACATACCTTTGCGCTGGTGAGGCCATCAGGAAGTCACTGGGAATGTTCTTTCCAGGTTGGGGGCATGCCGGACAGAGTACGGCACACTGACCAGCTACCATTCCATTCGGTCCTTTTGGATCATGTGCGCGTCCCGAACGCTTGAACAGCTTGAGGTAGTGCCACTCACGAATCATGCAGACGAATTCCTCGTAACGGTCCTGCAACAAATAAGTACATAACAAATAGTGTTGGATTAGCATTGCCACATACCCGAGACTTCTGAGTACCTGTGTTGTCACTGAGCCGTACAAGAGCTGAGTAGAATTCATATGCAGACGTCTTAGACTCAAATGAGAGCATGTGGAATTGCTGTAAAGCGCGGAATGTAGCTGTGGTACGGGGATCACAGACAGTTGCTGGATACAGACGTGCTCGAAGCAACTGCTTCATCCGGGATTGGGCTGTTTCGCAGCCACAGAAGTCGAGACCAATCTCATGGACACCATTAGTATCGATAACAACAAAGTCATCATTCATGCAGGCAGGGACCGGCCTAATGCAAGAATGACTTGCTGAGTGGCCTAGCTGGATATGGAGCCCAAGTGATTTGAGGGTGATTCGCATGAAGAAAGCACCATTCCACTTCTATTGTAGGAGGTCAGAGTAGTAATATTGGGCTGATACCTTGTACAAACCTTGATATGATGGAACAGTGATAACAGGTGCAGTTTGACGACACATTCGTGACAGTGCAACTCATTTGAGAAGCAGTCTTCGCAGTGATAGATGCCGTTGGGCTTCTGACAGTGAATACACATGCTGCTAAGAGAACTGCACCACCCTTCATGGCGGATAAGCTCATCCAGGAAGGTGGCATGGTATGGGATCCATGCGAGAAGCGGTTGGTCCTGCAGGCACGATGATTAGTTGGTCTTTGAACCAGGTACACGATAGACTCAAGTCTCATGCTGGTATACACTTGGCGCTTCAATGGCTCTGCGGTGGTGCTGGTATTACCAGTCTGTGGGTCTGCCTCACACTCGGAGACCTCAGGCTCCACTAATTGGAATCCATGTGAATCACCTGGCAGCACCATTGCTTCCAAGGGAAATGGTTCGTGGTTGGATGATCCCTCTGAGGTTGTCCTGACAAATTGGCGAGACACTGTGAGCGAGCCACATTGAGCATGGTAACTGATGTGGGAGATGTGGGAGGAAGTTGGCTCAGTGGTGTGGGAACAGTCCACATCGTCATCAGAGTGAGTGAAAACGTGAACTTTCAGTTTCGCGCGATGTTTGCCAGGTCCAACCATATGACAGGAGAAACAAGCAGGATATATGGAACACTTAGAGAAAGGGATACAAACGAGTAGATGTATGTACTTTAAGTAGGCGAAAGTAATAACCCAGCCCCCATGTCACATTGTGAATGGCTCATTGTAACCTAAATGTCTTCATTGCAGTTAAAGTTGGCCAGAGCCTCACACTACATGAGTTAGCCCAGTGAGATTAATGATCAAATGAAGTCGCTTACATTGGGCAAAACTTCAGGAAAGCCACAGAGGATATTAGATATCTTCCTCTTGTCTTCCAAGTCCGGAAGGTGTGAGACGCTGTCTGCAAGGAGTTTGAAAACAGCAGTGAAGTACCGGGTCAATTTGTCATTGTTGGCGTTGTTCGAAGAACAAGAACAAGAGGACACGTTGAAGGTGTGAGGTGAAGAATCAACACCGTGTTTGCATTTATGTGAGGGAACAGAAGTGGGTAATGGTGATGTAGATGGGACAGGAGCAGGAGGACCGCCGCCGATATAGATCACTGTAGGATCAGTATACGTGGTGGGTTGGCATTGTGACACAAATGAATATCTTGGACATATCTGAACCACCAGGATTGGGTAACCAGACACTTGGAACGCCTCTCCCTGCAGTGCTGACATGGCGACTGTTACAACTCGCCTCAGCAACACCCGGTTGTGCCACTCTTTTCTTTTCTCTAGCCTTCCTCTGACCGCCCCGTCACTGGAAACCCCTCGTTCCCTCACCCTTGTCTCCTCACCCTCGTCCCCTTGCCCTCGACCCCACGTCCTCGTCCCCTCACCCTCATCCCCTATAGATCTCCTTAGACTTCCTATGAACTTGTATGTCTTCGTCTTTGTCTCTCATCTTGTCTCTGTCTTCTTTGTCTTGGACCTTGTACCCATATCTTGGGTCTCTTTGTCTTCTCGTCTCGTGTTCTCTTATCTCGGACCTTGTACCCATATCTTGGGTTCCTTCGTCTTCTTTGCCTCGTGTCCTCTTATCTTGGACCTTGTACCATTACTTTGGTTCCTCGTCTCCTCTTCTCTTTGATTCCCATGTCTTCGTCTTCTTTGTACCATTATCTTGGTTCCTTAGATCTCCTTGGACTTCCTCGTATCTCCCAGTCTCTGTCTTTGTTTCCTTTCTTGTCTTGGTCCGTGCGCAGCCACGCACAGTATATAAACTCTCGCCTATGTACCTTGTACCCCATCTTGGTCTACCTTTGGGTGGACACCATTGTCCTCTTGTACCAATATCCTTGTCTCCCCTTGTCGTCCACCTTAGCAGGCCAGCAACCATGAACTTCTTCTCCTTGTGACTGCGCGTCCCTTCGCCCCTTGAGGAATCATGCCCTCTACCTTCGCCCTTGAACACGTGGCCAACCTGCTGGTTAAGGTTCCACTTCTTGATTCTACCGGCCATCGCCACTACAGTAGGACCAGTCGTAACAGTGACATTGGTTTTTGGACTCAGACTTGGGCATCTCTGGGTATGTGCCAGATCGTAGCGGCCATGATGTTATTAATATGAGAGATGGCGAGTACAAGGTGCCGTGCTTACCAGGACTATGGATTCCTGCGAGATGCTTCACCGCAGCTTCAGTCCTGCATCCAGACCACATCCCTGCTATGCTCCATCGCCATCGCCGAGGCTTTTGGGTCACAAGGAGTGGCAGGAAATGGATAAATTGAAGGTGGCCAAGGGGACAGCAGGGCATTGAGTCTTCAATCTTCAATCCCACCAATTCAGTATGGCCCAGAATGCAAGCATGCCCTTTGAAGCAGCCACTTCCGAGTCAGGGAGTACTGAGGCTGCTCCAAGTGCGCAGGAGCTGCCTCTTGACATTGGTAAGTGATTCACACAGGTCATCCCAATTTTGGACTCATTAGATTGATGTACAGCCGAACTGGTGGCTCACTTCACGAACGTTCACATCTCCAACAGCACCCTCATCTTCTCTGGGCCAGTTCAGTCCGAGTTACCTACCGGTCCTGACCAAGCTGCACCTGACATGGCTCCGCCTCCGAGTCCTGCACTGTCAATTGACAGTCTCACCACCGATGGTGACTCCGAAGACGCTCGACTCATCTCTGTCCTGACTCCCAATGTCCCTGGCCCTGGCCCCGCCATTCCCACTGGTCCTCCCCTTCCCTCCCTCTTGATCCCTCCCCCTCCCCGACCTGCTCCTCAGGAGTGGTACAGACTTTACCGTGGATATTGCTACTGCGTCCCCCCCCCCCACTGCGCCTCCACCATTCTATATGGTCACAAAGGGGCTGCATGTGGGTATTTTCTCTGGTTGGTGAGTACACATTCAGTCATTCAATTCTCTTGTTTGATCTTTCCTTTGCACAGGGAGGTCGCAGGCTCACTTACCCTCAAAGTCAGTGGGTCAATTCAGCAGAGAGTTCTGACGGTCGAACAGGGTTGCAAGTTGTTTGAGAAGGCGCTGGATGGTGGGAATGTTGAGGTTTTGACAGTCTAGTATCATATGGAGTGTTGTGTACCAGAGTCCTGTGTTTAAGTTTTTGTGAAATGAACCCAGCATCCCTTGACATGAATCATTGAGTGATGTCCAAATTCTACAACTGAGACTATGGTCGCATTTGATCATGTACTGTCTACAGTGCTATTGTATCCAAATTACTTGCAGTCCTTAGGTTACTTGATTGTGTAGTGTGGTGGTCTATGGTGCTATCGTGTCTTGACTTGATCGTGTAGTGATTCAGATGTAGTGTAGCAGTCTACATAGCAGTGCCATCGCATCGGTGCTTGCATTTCAGGACCCTCAACTATAGTTGACATTCACAAGTTACACTGAGAAAAGCCACAAAGTATATGCAGGACATAGTTACACATCAACAATCTATCATCTAGGGCATGATTGTGGTATTGGAGCGCACATATTTCCTAAATATCCTATAAGTCTCGCATGAATGTACTGGCATCAAATCCGGGTAGCGATTGGATCCCGGGTCCAGTCATGTGATCCATCATGCATTGTCAACTGTCCATCTGTTTTATGCTGTAATCTTTAACCCGCATTCTGATGGGATGACCTACCCTTTACCACAGCATAGAAGAATGTGTTGCGGCTGCCTGTGCTGCTCGAAAAAAATATTATGAGCAGTGAGTTCTGTCATCTCCCCAAGACTTGGAGCACTTACTTGATATACAGCAACTGGGCAACAATATCCAGAAGGATGAAGCTCAAGTATAATGCTAGGTGATCACAGGCCAATACAGAACCGTAAGTAAGTTTTCACCATCTCATATGCGTCTTCCTGACAACTTGTATCCAGCCATTTGACTCTGAAACGACGAACGGCCGCCATTAGTGAGAGAAACATATACAGGCTGTACGTCATCACTCATTACTTCTAGCTCTCATGTCTAACTACAGTCTCAGCAAGGATGAATTGTGTGCAATCGATGGGGAGCTTGTGGGCCTCATATCTGGCTCGTTGAAGACACTCTTGGATGATTTGCTGTCGACTCCAGCTGTTCAGAGAACCCTTGACGATAGCATCGAAGGTCTCATCCAGCAAGCTGCTGACATAAAAAAGTCAGCGGATGAGGTTGAAAGCAACATACTGCAGCACAGGGGAGTCGGGCATCTGCTAACCACTGCACAGAAAGTGACCCACCGCATTTCTTGGGCAATCTCCATGTTTGAGGATGTACTCATGGCTAACATGGAAGGAAGCTTAGACACGTTGTACCAAAAGAAAGGTTTGCTGTATCAGAAGGAAGCTGACATTGGCCATGATAACGGCGTCTTTCAGTTGAGGTAGATTGTATGCTTTGTATCTTACTACAGAAGGTCTGATTGTGCAAATCATCAATGCAACAACTATTGCTTTAACAGTTTTCTCTTAAGGATGTGGTTCAGATCCCCTTCCCTTCCTGTTTCTCCCCTCGGTCCCGTCGTGTGCACGTTGCCCAACCCTCACAACCATCTACCTCCCACTTGTTCGGACAAGTTCAGTGATGCATAAGTCTGCTGTCCATTCACATCCCTTGATATCATATCGCTAAAGCTTGTTTCTGTCCACGCATAGTACTCGTTCATTACCAAAGGTTGGTGGATTTTTCTGACCAGGGATCTTACTCTGACAACTGTAGATGGGTGGAAAGGACTGGGCCAATGATGAGCAGAAGATATGGCTTCAGGACTACTACAAGAAACACTATGTCAATTGTTTATGCAACTGGGACTATTTGGAATTCAAGCCTGTGTTCTTCGAAGCATGGTTCCAAAAGTGGCCAGAGATCCAGTCCAAGGAATGTGGTTTTCCTCCTGGTACAACACCCGAGTCATTGACACCTGTTCAATGCAAAGTCCTTGCTCGTCAAATTCCAAAGTGCCAAAAGGTCAGTCTTGCATTACCCCTTATTACTTCACCGCTGATTGCATTCTGATTCCCACAGCAACTTCTCAATACTATGAGGTGGAAGGCCAATATGTGGCATGATAAGCGGAGTGCATCGATCATGGACCCATTTAGGTTGATGAACCAACTCATAAACGATTCTAGGAAGTGGACATGGAGCTTGAGTGAGGAACAAGTTTATTCAAAGTTGTACTATGAGGGCGAAATCAAGCCGAGGTATGAGGAGGAATGCAGGAAACTTGGCATTGGTATGAGCTCAAAGAAGGAACGCATGAGTATTTGCCGCCGGTTGACAAAAGAAGCCTGAGATGAGTTATCTAAGGATGAGCAACGGCGACACAAGGTTCTCGAAGAGAAAGCATGACGCAAGGACGCAAGGGCCAGAGCACCCCCAGATACACCTACGGTGACGGTGATGGCCAGTCCCCTGGACTCGAACCTCAAGACCAAGTAAGTTTGTTCATCGATGCCCATCTTATGTACCGGTTAACTTTGGGGGATTCTACAGGGCCATCAATGACCTTCCCACAATGCTTGTGAAACTCCTTGATCACTTCAAAGATGAAACAGGCTGGGCATTCACCATTCTTGCCGGTGGTCCTGATTACTCCAAGGGTGGTAAGATCAAGACATTCAGGTAAGCCGCGCTACGGCCCCCGACCTAGAATGATACCTGATTTCAATTAGCATCCATGTTGGAGAAACACCATTAGGAATGAATTTCATGCAGGCTCATGATGGCTTTGGTGAGCAAATCATGAAGCCATTTGATGCATTTGTTCGTCACATCCATGGTAAGTTCTAGTTTTCTTCTATCCTGTCTTTTCTCTCAACATTTATATTATACAGCTAGTTCTGTGGCCGCTTCACAAGGCCCTTCTGACACAGGCAAATCTTCTGGCCCTTTCATTCCCCATGCCCCTGAACCCAATCCTGAATCTGATGGCCTGTCGACCATGGTTGAGGAGGGGAATTCCTCAGATGCTGACATATCGATGTACTCTGATGGATCACAACATGAAGACGATACCTGTAACAAACGCTATAACTCGCAATTCGCCTTCATGACTTATTGCTTACAACATAGCTAACCCTTAGCAGATAACCCTTATCTTATCAAGTCACGTGATCATGGATCACTCTAGACTCTAGTCACATGCTAGTCACATGACCTTATCTCGGCTGTGCAACACATGTTGTACTCATGT
>JBBPTD010001196.1:0-12027 GCA_038093895.1 Boletus aff. mottiae
TACAGGCATTTGTCTCCGTAGTCTTTTACATCGTCATCCCTCTGTTCGTCATCAGCATACGGGAGTTATATGACCGTGACATCCATCGTCGCTTTCATATTGACACGGGATTCGGCGTGCCGTCTCGATTGAATGCTGGTACAGATGCCACTGTGTCTGCAATTGTATTCGAGGACGAAAACTGGAGTTCCGAGGTAGTGGGTGACACGGTTACCTCTGCCGATCTTGAAATGGGTCATAGAGCGCACGGGTCAAGTTCCAACGAAGATCCTTCCATTGGTAGGGAGTAGGGATGTGAGATTGGAGAGTTGGAAGATGGAGGAGGCTGGCATTTATGGGCGGTCTGCTAGCAAATCTGACATGCAAATTCCTTTTATCCAGGCTACATGTATGTACTATACGAACGTACTGTTTCGAGAAAAACGGGTGGTGATTCATCACTTCTATGAGCGTACTCTTCTGAGAAAAAATCTGTGACTTTCCCGTCAACATGCTTTGCCATGAGTCACGCATATAACAACATTGTGTTATTGGTCGACAGTGACTCCCAAAGCCCACATTATGTCGTTTGCTCGCCACGTGCACAGTCCTCGCCCATTCTGCATAGCGATGTCAACATCATGGCTGGCGGCAAGACAATCGCACGGTGTGGGAAAGCATATGGTGTACAATCATCACCTTCTTCACACCCATGAAATGTCTGTACATGCACTCTTCATGACACATAACCTCGCAGTCCCTTTGGTGTGCTTGGCGGGCATTGGGCAGATATGGGTGGGGACCGAGGAAGAGCGCATTGGTCGCACTCGATCTGGAGAAGTTTGGCAGTGCTGATAAGAAGAGTGGAGGTGGAGTTCCTCCTTGCACCAGATAATAATCAGTTTGGCGGAGATCAATTTCCGAGGGCGGTACATTTTACACAATGGTGTGCGTCAGCGACTCAGCGTGGAACATGGATCTGTTGATCGGCAGTCGATAGATGAAGAATGGACGCACGCGGAAGATGAGGTGTTCTTTGTAAAACACTTTATGTGTCAGCGACGGGACAGAGTCGGAGGTAGGGGCAAAAATGAGACGGAGCACTTTGAGGCATTGGCCGAGACCTGAGGCAAGTTCGTTGTTGGGTGTAGCGCATTGTTGGGTGTAGCGCGTTGTTGCGAGCGCGTCATGAGGGAAGTGAAAAATTTGCGGCAGCGCTGCGGCCCAAAATCAAGGATAAGCACTGAGTGTCTAAAATGACAATAATTGCCATCCTGAAGGAAGACTTCCATCAGAGATAACAAGGAAATCACCAAGCAACTCCGGATTCCCATACCCAAACCGATCACCACGTGTGATGACAATTTCCAGTTGTAGTGCCAGTGGAGTGGGCCGTGGGTAGCTTGAAAGAGACATGAAATCAATGACACAAGTACTTGGTGCGGTGTTGATAGCGGTGATTTCATTATCTGCATTAATGCTCCTTTGCATAGGAAGTGATATGACCAACATACCTGATCCTTTTCGCGGTGACTAAGATGCGCTCGTATAGCCTTGTGGCAGATATCAGTTTGTTCAAGTTCCGAGGGTGGTCTGTCTCCGCTCATCATCATTTTCCCTCCAGAGATCAGAGAACAGGCATCTTGGAAACTATGAATCTTATTGTGTGTTCCATGCTTTAACCTGTTTGTTCCGTGATAGCTTTGAAAGATACACGAGTGGTTGTCTTCCTTCCTCAGCATACCACTGGACTCAGATGTACTTCCCCACCATAACCCTTTTGTCGTCCTTGCTGTTATCCTTGGGCTTTGTGCATGCAAGCCCTCTCAGCCGCGATACTGGAAAAGCTAGCCTCACAATCTCCACCAAAATCAATATGGTTGGTGTCAGCCAACTTGTTGAGAAAGAACGAGCTCGTATCCAATCTTTGAAATATGCCTCCCATGACGACAGCAGTGGCAGTGGCTCGTTCAATGTTTTGAACCATGGTGTGTTCTACACGGCTGAGGTCGGTGTTGGCACCCCTCCCACGTACCGTATGTTTGTCGTTTGCTTGTTCTGGATTTCTAGGCTGAAGGGTAATATCAGACACTCTTTTGGTTGATATGGGAAGTTCTAACACGTGGGTTGGGGCTACCCAGCCTTACGTTGCTACAAACTCCAGCGTGAACACTGGCAATTCAGTCGTAGGTTTTCATCGCCGAGTCATTAGATCTGAGCCTGATCCTTATGTCGTTCGTAGTCTGTGACCTATGGTTCCGGAGCGTTCTATGGAGAAGAATGGCTTGATACCATCACGTTCACTCCCGACTTGGTAATTGACCATCAATCCATCGGTGTTGCCAGCCGGGTCGCTGGTCTCAATGGTTTTGATGGTATTCTCGGTCTTGGCCCTGTTGATCAGACTCAGAATTCTGTCAACAATACATTCAAAGTCCCGACCGTGACAAACAACCTTTATGCACAAAGAAAGATATCACAGCAAGTTCTAGGCATCTTCTTTTCCCCAGCTTCCGAGCGCGATAACAGCGGGGAACTCGTGTTCGGTGGCTATGACAAGTCGGTGATGACAAGTCCGGTGCGCTATGTTCCACTCACGACGACGACCCCCGCGTCATACTACTGGGGGATCAATCAATCGATTTCTTATGGTAAGACTACGGTTCTGTCGTCGACCACTGGTATCGTCGACACTGGCACCACTCTCATTTACATTGCTTCGGGTGGGCGTCCGGTGTTGGTCGCGAACCACTTGAACGCTTACCTGTGTCTGCGGCCTACAGATGCATTCCAGCAATACCAGTCGCTGACAGGCGCAACTTTGGACCCTATATCCGGGCTTCTGACTATTACCTCTGCTCAATACGCCAACCTGCAGACGTTGACATTCAATATCGGAGGTACTTCTTATGGCCTCACCCCAAATGCTCAGATTCGGCCCCGTTCGCTGAATGCCGCCATGGGCTTGAACACGAGTGCAATATACCTCGTCATCAATGACATTGGTTCTGGTTCTGGCTCGGGATTTGACTTTGTCAGTGGCTACAGTTTCCTGTACGTGATCCTATTTATTGTGAAAGGATTCTTCCTCTCATATGTCCATTGCATAGCCAACGCTTCTACAGCGTCTTTGATACCACCAATCAACGTGTTGGGTTTGCTGAGACAGTTCACACCAAATCTAATAGCAATTAGAGCCACGCAGGGTGGGGACTCCCGTACGAGCTGTCGAGGGAGTATTGGTGTG
This sequence comes from Boletus aff. mottiae, assembly GCA_038093895.1. Lineage (NCBI taxonomy): Eukaryota > Fungi > Basidiomycota > Agaricomycetes > Boletales > Boletaceae > Boletus > Boletus aff. mottiae. The sequence goes on from JBBPTD010001196.1 coordinate 3,227, forward strand.
TTGGAAAACCCTCGGAAGCATCTATGTAGTCGTTGTTGTTGTTGGTAAAGATGTTGGGTGCGAAAACAGCCAATGCAATGTAAAGAGCGGAATATTTCAATCGTGGTGAAGTGGGTGACAATCGTGGTCTGCACGTGGCAAAGCAGCACTCGACGTATAAATCAACGATGAAGAGTTAATACCCTTAGCTAATATTGTAGGTGGTTTTCGCAAAGCCGACCGCTCCATGGCTAGTGTCGTACATGCAGCCGTAGACACACTCACTGTAAAATAACGCAAGGGTAAACACCACTGATGAGCCACGATATAGAAAAGAATATAGACATACAGGAAGCTGCACCCGTCGATGAAATCAGACTCGATGTGAAGGTGTAGAGGCCCATGTTGTTGACGATGAGGTAGATTGCATCAGCCCTCCCATCGATCACATTCTTTGAACGAGGCAAATTTGGGGCGTTGGCCGTCAGCTGAGTCTCCCAGAGCCCACGTTATGTCGTTTGCTCGCCACGTGCACAGTCCTCGCCCATTCTGCATGGCTCGCACGGTGTGGGAAACCGTATGGTGTACGATCATTACTAACGAAGTGCGCGGTACTCCGTTTGTCTCTACTGTGAAGACAGTAGGTGCCACAAGCGTAATGCAAGTGACAAGAGGAAGGTATGTGCCTAGTGGGAGGTACTCACTAGGTCTGAGGATAGAGATTGCTAGCTTGAGGAGCGAGTATGTTTATAGAAGCAAGAGGGGTGCTTGTATAAAGAGAGTAAAGAACTAAGGAGAGCGATACAGAGTGAGCTCTCCTCTATATAGTGAACAGGTATTGTTTGTACCTGTATGTCTCTACTCTAGGGTAGGTAAAGATAAGAGATAGGAATGAGTCATATCGTATCACGAATGATAAGAGTCCTATCTATAGCCAATAGCAATAATGGCGGTTATCTATGATGTCATATGATGAGTAATATGTGATAGTGTACTCGGACCTATTGTCCAAAGGTCTGGACCATTGATGTAATCAGGTTTAGAATCTGGGTTATGGAATAGAAGAGCAGAAAGCGAATACCCAGATTCCAACAGTTCCTGGGCTTCAAAGGGAGGGTTATGGTGTATGAATGCATCTTGCTCCCTTGAGCTTGCTTTATGAAAGTGCTCATGCTCCTCCTCTCTCTTCCTTTTGATCCGCTCTACAAGCTTGTGGGTGCGCTGAGTGAGGCCTCATCGGTGGCTCACTTTGCACTCTTCTTCGTCCTTGTCATTTGCTAATGAAGGGGGAGGGGGTGTTGGGTAAATGAGTTGAGGATCCCCATTAGTGGGCAGAGGATATGCTGAGATCATGCATTGGCGCCGAAGTCACTCTTCATAGAGCGTGTAGTAGTTGTGTAGGAATGGGGTAGGAGTATTGACAGTGTTCCGCTGATTGTAGATGACAAAGGGGAGGGGGGAGATAATATGGTGGGCAGAGATAATATGGTGGGCGTTGTCTGGGAGAGGGAAATTGGGGATATGGAGGTTGCCAATCTCTCGGCTAGAGACCAGGGGAAGTTTGACTGGAATGATATATGTCAAAGTGTAGTCGTCCTCAACATTAGCAACCATGGGTCTAAGCGAGATGAATTGCACTGAGTTTAAAATGAGGCTATTAGCACTGCAATTGCCAAAGGGGGCATTCAGCAGAGTGGGCATGCTCGACAGGTGGGTGTTATTGTGTAATGTAGTAGCAGTGTGTGTAGTCAAAATATGTAAGTCAGGATCAGGTTGGAACACAGTAGTGTAGACGCTGCTTAAGGCTCGCTTAGGTGATGTGCTATCAACACTCGGTAGTAATAGTAGTTCTACCATTTGAGTAGCATCTCTGTTGACATGATGGAATTTCAAATAAGTGCCATCAAGCCTCTCATCAATTGAGGCAAGGTTGTGTCATTGCCAGCCTCACCCGAGCAGTATGTCAGGTGGGCAAGTGTCAGATATCCAATAGTCAGCATTGGTTAATATACCTCCTATTTCGAGTTCTAGTTTAGGTATATAGCCATTTAGTTTGCTGTGCCAGCCACTCGTGTCTGTAAGTATGATAGATTCACTAATGTCTATGGGAACTCCAAGGCATTGTTGCCAAACGGATCATTTGATCAAGTTTACCTCACTTCCCAAGTCTACTATTGCAGTAATTACTTTATTTCCATATTTAGTATCTACTCATAGTAGTGGCATGCCTGCTTGTCTCACCTCTGGTGAATCCGCCTCCATGTGGTGTGACGTGACACATGGGGGCTCAGATATACTTACCATTTTTGGTTTTAGTCGGTTTACAAGAATGTCACTCAGCTCTTTTGAGCTGTCAAGTACCTCACCCACTGTGAGGCTTATCTGGGTACATAGTAACTTCTTGATCACTTCATTGAGGTCATTTTCCATAGCTAACAGTGACTTTCTTGCCATTGTTGATCTAGGTATTTCATCTGTGGACAGGGCTGTGCTGCTTACTCAAGTGGCATGTTGCTCAGGGCTGTATGCATGGAATTTCAACTCTGCATCCTTATGCTCAGTAAGTTTTGTCTTCTTATCTCTTTGCTCCTGCTGATTATCATCCTTTTCTGTAGCATCCTTCATCTCAACATCTCCATCAAGATCATGGGTTCTCAATGCATCTGCCTTGCATCTGATGCTCTCTTCACGTCAGCAGGGGCACTTGTAGCTCATGGCGCTGGCCACCAAGTATTCCTTGGTGAGTATTTCCTTGTATTGTCTGTCTTATTCTCTGACCGTTTCATACCATCTAGACTCTTTCTATGTTGTATCATTGGGCCTGGCCTAGAGCCAGTGTTTTCCATCTCTCTAGTAAATATGACTTCATTCTTAGCCATTTTATTCACTGATAATTTCTCTTTCGTTTCCTCAGTGTCTCATTTCCACATGGGAGGGATGTACACAGCATTCATCACCTGCCACCATCGTTGGGTAGACTCATGGGGCATGCGCTCAACAGCATATGCTTGTGCAGATATGTTTTCTTCTTCATCTTCTTCTTCATCACTAACCAAATACCACTTGCTATAGATCCTCTCATCATCCTCTCATCTTCCTCCTTGTCATCCTGGTCGTTGATGCTCAGCATGACATAATACACGGCACCTCGGTTGTGGCATGACCAGTCTATGGTAACCAAGTGAGTTTCATGATTCCTTCGAGTTCTTGCTTTGACTGCCTCTCGAGCATGGCACCATTATCAGGTAAGCCTAGTTGTCTGTCAGCTGTCCAGATTAGTTTTCTGCTTGCTAACAACTCATTTATGGCAGGGCAAGCCCTTGTGTTATGAGATTGTGACTTACATCCCCTACAGGCACCATAGGGGTAGTTATGAGGCTGGAAGGGGGGTCTATTAGTTGTAGGTATTGCATGTATGTTTTGTTCTCTTGGTGTAGGAGCCTGTCTAGTGATACTACTAGAATAAAAATTCCTCTGATTAGGTCTACCAAAGACTTGTGTGATTAAGGGGTTGATTGATATAGCCTTGAAGTAGACTACTGCATATGCAGGATCACTAATCCTGAGCCTGCTCATCTTCTCAACCAGATCATCCATAGGGTCTGATTTTGGAGGTGAGCTCTTAGATTCCTTAGGGGTCTTGGACCCATCCTTTTCCTTGTGCTTATGGATAATTTCAGGTAGCTTGGATCTGTGGGTGTTTACTCCTGTGCTTGGTCTTCCCCTTGTCCTTCTTATACCTAGGGGAAATGTAGTTTCACTATCTGAATCACTTCCAGATTCAGATTCAGTGTCTGAGTCATCTTCATAGTACTTTGTAGATAGTCTCTTGGCATCAAATCGCTGTCTATGAAATAGTGTTTCCATTACATCACTGATATCTTTTATGGGAAATGGCTTGGATATGTCCTTCTTAGCAGTTCCAGCCAATAAGTGGGTTTTCACTCTTTTCTTCATTTCCTTAGGTAGATCTATCCAGAAGTAGGTCTCATACTTGGTATTGGTAATGATGTGCTCCTCCTTGAGCCATTCTGCAATCACAGTGAACTTTCATATGTATTGCTTCCATTGTGTAAGGAACTTGATTGCCTTCTTGGTGTACTTTTGGGTAAAGTGTAGGAGGTCTCCCAAGTTGCAATGGGTGTCCTCTCTGTCTGCGTCATAGTGCTTAAGGAGCTTCTCCTTGAGGCCAGTCCAATCATTGGACTTGTATTCAGGTAGTACATAGATAAGTTGGTTGACTTCTCTACTACAGTATTTAGGAAGGTTGGAGCACTTATCAGCATCAGCAGTGACATTGCACTGTTTACAAAGCTGTTCATAGCGCTCAAAGAACTTCTTGATTTCTTGGTAACTGCCTGTTATGACTGGTCCCACTGTAGCAGTGACGGCCGGTGGAACCAAGAAGTAGAACCTTAGCCAGCAGGTTGGCCACGCGTTCAAGGGGGACAAAGATTGAGGGCAGGTTTCCTCAAGGACAAAGGGACGCGCGGTTACAAGGAGAGGAGGTTCATGGTTGCTGGCTTGCTAAGGCAGCCGACGAGGAAAGGCAAGGTTGTTGATACAAAGATACAAGGGGGCTACCCGAAGGTAGACTAAGATAGGGTACAAGATACATAGGCGAGGGTTTATATAATGTGTGTGGCTGCGCACAGACCAAGACAAGAAAGGGAACAAGAACAGAGGCAAGGAGATATGAGGAAGTCCAAGGAGATCAGGAAAACCAAGGTAGTGGTACAAGGTCCGAGACATGAGGTGAAGAAGACGAAGACAGGGATCAAAGAGAAGAGAAGGCAAGAGACCCGAGATATGGGTACAAGGTCCGAGACATGAGGCAAAGAAGACAAAGACATGAGGCAAAGAAGACAAAGACAGGGATCAAAGAGAAGAGAAGGCAAGAAACCCGAGATATGGGTACAAGGTCCAAGACAAGACAAAGACGAGGCAAGAGTTCAAGGAAGCAAAGAGAAAGACGATGTACAAGTCCATAGGAAGTCTAAAGAGATCTATGGGAGATGAGGACATGGACAAGGGGGCGAGGACAAGGACAAGGGGGTGAGGATGAGGAGATGAGGGTTCCAGAGACGAGGTAGTCAGAGGAAGTCTAAGGCAAAAGAAAAGAATGACATCTCGTGATGCCATGAGTTATAACACTGCCCTTGAACTTGTCTGGGGCATCACGACTTTTAGGTCCAGGTAGGTATGAATGTGTAGTAGTCATTATGGCTGTAGGTAATAGTAATGATAGCAGGAGATGGTGTAGTAAGGGCTACTGGTTGGTAGCAGTGGATGGATAGATGGATGTATAGACACTAGTGGTCTTTAGAGATGTAATGATAAAGCCAACACCCCTCATGGTGGGCTCCAGTTGTCATTTGTTCAGGATTTGGACTGCTAGATACTAGGTTATATATACACAGTTTATCCTCCAGGCCCAATCTGACTATAAGCTGGTGATAGAACAATGCTAACTACCAGATCAAACAAAAGAAAAGTAACAAAGGACTAATCTACTGAGTGAGTGAGAGTACTTAGTCAATTGGATCCCTGGTTGATACTAGATACAAACAAACACAATAACTTGCAAGTCTCACTGCTCCAAGTTTTACTGGTGTGATAGGGGCTGTGAGCCGAAAAGAGAGCTTATGTGGTGATGTAATTTACACCAACAAAGCATGGGATGATCTCTAGAACTAATAGAAATATAGGCTAAACAGTAGTAAAATGGCTAATATAATGTTAGCTATGATTCCTGAGAATCTGTAGTGGCTATGCTACTGTTTAAAGCGTGGGAAAATACTAGATATGGCTCTCAGTTCACACACAATATTGGTCAATCAATCAACCTTTCTACTGGGCAACTGGAGTGTATCTAAGTCACAAGATAAAGCAGGTGATTCCTAATGCTAGTGTTCCCAAGTATTCCTAGGCTAGATTTACTTAGGTTATGAATGGCAGTGTTTGCCCACTTAGGAACAAGAGTAGGTAATCTGGTTTGGTGCTGTTTTCTGCTTAGTACAGACTACCAAAAGGGGGACTAGCTAAGTCTTATCTCAGACTAGTCTAGCAATTTTAACTACCTTGGTTAGATTGCTACTGAAAGAGCTATGTATTAAACTCTCTCTAAATGAGCTCCAAATCTGAAAGCTTCTGTGAGCTTCCTGAGCTGGATTGCTTCTCTTCTTGGTGACCAATCTACTCCTTATATACATATTTACATGTGGCTGTGTTACTATATATGGACATATCTGGGCTGTGCACTTCTACTCTGGCTTACCAATATCAGCAAACTAGAACCTTACTGTACAGATAGGTCAGGTCTGTACAGTATAGTACTGTACTGTACAGTGAGTACAGTGCTGTACAATGCTGTAAAGTGGGGACCTTTAGGTGACTGATTTGCTGATGAACCACAAATGATATGATTGGTTGGCCAAGATGATGATTACTAAGGCTAGGAATGGTGGCTGTGCACAGAGGCCAGTGGTTTTGCACAGGTCAAAGGCTATGTGTTGTCTTGACAACACTCAACCTTATAATTTTGTAAATAGAGTCACACAAAATCCAATGCTGTGCTGGAATCATGTAACTTGATCACTGTGCAATATTCAGGGGCTTCCTTATAACAGAAAGCTAATAGTAATCTACATAACTAGTGTAGTAAAGACTAATAGAATGGATATCATCAGAGATTTATAGCTATATATCTCTGGAAGGGTTAAAGCTGGGAGAATGAAACTTGGTGGGAAGGTAGCTGATATAAGGGACTACTTGTATATAGAACATAAGAATTTTCTGGCCATGGGGTGGTCTGAAATTCTAGCTTTCAGATCAGGACTCAGCACGATATTGATTTCATACAGGTCATTAGACTCGGTTAGATCCATATTACATAAACTTCAGTTAGATAATCTTCATGTCAATGTATATTACACCTCAGTTCTGACTCCATACAGTACTGAGGTGAGATCTGTCTATCTGTACTTCATACATTCATACTTATGGCCTGTAGTACCCTTCTACAGGTAGCAATACATTAGTCCTAACTCCATACAGTACTGAGTACCCTTCTACAAGGGGGAGCATCAATTTATTGTTGCCTCTTGCCCCTCACAAGAGGTCATCTGTCTGTTTCTAAGTCTCAGCTTATCCTCTTGCACACATTGACAAATGATGACAGTTCCGACTGTTCCATGTTCCAGTCTCGGAACCCCTATTCCAGAACCCCTTCCAGAACTTTCCTGCACCTTCTGATCTTGGAACCTCTGGAACCACTTCCAGAATATTCCCATGCCTTCTGATTTCAGAACCTCCAGAACCACTTCTGGAATATTCCTGCACTCTCAGAAACATCAGAACCACTTCCAGAACTTCCTCAGAAGTGCAAAAGCACCAGAAGTACTACAACTCTTATTCACTTAAACCTTATAAGGTTCTTTCAGGTTCATCACGGCAATATTGCAGGCATAATATGAGCATACCTCTATCCATAGCATATATATACTTGCACCTCACTTACAAGCACCTCAGTCATTTCCACCCATCTTAGACACCAGCTGAGGTGAGTTACTTTACTTAGTTTCTATCTCTAACTAATGTACTATAGTATTGAGCAACTGCTCCTCTCTCTCAGACTTTGTTACACATCCCCGTCTTGCAATAGGTTATGACATCAGCAAAACACTGTTTTTCACACAGTGGTACAGTGGGTGTGATTCACAGTTGTTCACAGTATGTACAGGCAAAAATTATATTGTTTGTATTGTTACGCTTGGCCTGGATAGGTACAAGCATAGCCTTGAAAGATTGGGACAAAGGTTCAAGAGTAAAGTGTGCACTTAATGGTAACACGTAGTCCAAGGATGACGTTCCACAGGGGAACACAAGGGTTCAAAGGTTCAAGGGTTCAAAGTGACTGGACTTATAGCCAGAAGGAGCTTGAGACAAGTAGAGTGGATTCAAGGAGATCTAAGCCAAGGTACAAGGGATAGGTATTGTGGGTTTATATACCCAGTTACAAGGTTAAGGGTAGGCATAGTTAGGGCAGGTACAGAGAGTCATAGAATGGTATGGAAGGTGGAGAAAGTAGTCGCTGATAAAGCAAGTGAGATAATGGGTAATGGAAGAACTGGTGTGGATGAGTCAGTGACAAAAAGAAATAATGTTCAGAGTTGAGAATTGAACTGGTGAGTTCGGTACGAGTACAAGTGTAAGAGCATAAAAGAAAGAGGAAAAAGAACAAGTTGTAACATTACCCCCGTGTTAGACCTGAGACCACATCAAAAGGCATTCAGAGGCCAGTGCATGAGTATCCTGGTGAACCAGTAATGTTGGCATAACTGGTTTCATCAATGACGTCATCTAGTTCTGGGAAGGGGGTGGAGCGCCTGGGGGAGGCAGACCTGCAAGGAGGAGGAATAGGGAGACCTCGTCTCGAGTTGGAGGATCATTAGGAATGGGAGGAACGAGAAGAACTGGAGGAGGTGTTTGAACCTCATCAGGGAGTACAAAACGAGTCAGGTATAGGTGTTCCTCAGGAATGACCAGAGATACGAGCAGCTAAGGGTTGATGTCCTGGGGGATGAGTGGCAGAGAGCCGACTGAGGAGAGTGGGACAGTGGGTGGTGATGGAACAATTTGCCTGGCTATGTCCTGGGGCCCATTGGTGACAACCCATAATAGGGCACTGGTATACAGAACAGTTGTGGTGGATGTGTCCTAGGCAGTGGCATTGGAAGCAAGCGTCGCAGTATCTCGGGTTGGAGGAAAGAAGGGGATTGGTGTGGAGGTGGCCATAGCATAACTGACTCTGATGAGTATGG
>JBBPTD010001197.1:0-12025 GCA_038093895.1 Boletus aff. mottiae
CATCTGACGGTCTCATAGCAGCAGCGGATGAGCAGCAGAAGAGAGGACAAGGCAAGAGGTCTGACCCGCGAGAAGGCTGTATGCCACAAAATCAAATACGTTCTGATGGTACATCTAGCTCTCTTAAACCAAAAGCAAATGGGAAGAAAGCAGTGGGGAGAGTGGACCTGCCAGAAGGCCGTAAGCCGCCAGAATTAATCCCCTCTGCGGGTGCATCTGACGCTTTCAAACCAGCAGCAGATGAGCAGAAGAAGAAAGGAAAGGGAAAGCAATCAGACCCACTAGAAGGCTGTGGGCCCCCAGGACGAAACACTTTGGTGGGTCAATTCACAGACCGCACCTAAGGTTGTTAGCCCTTTCTCCACTGCCACCAGCCTTGTGAGCGTCATGTCGAGCAGCGCACGCAATGAAGTGTTCTCCCCAAGTAGACCTACGATCCGCTCACCCTGAGCTGTTACCTCCTGCTTGAGGGCTGCGTACTCAGACCTGGCGACCAGTGAAGCACCACCCAGTGTGTAGGCGGGCCCAGGCGTCAGGGCCCTGCTTGCCCCATTGGAGGGATCGACCTCAGGAGTGGGCAATGGGTTGCGAGCTAACAACACTTGTTAGAGCATAGCATGAGATGGACTGATGCACTTACCAGGTCCTTTAACGACAACTGACGGCAGATTGGGATTGGGTGGATCAGTCTTGAATACTTTGAGGATGGGGTGGGGGCGGGGACGAGGGCGGGACTTGGCAGAGGACGATGGCACGGGTGATTTGCCACTCTCTGGAGCCGTAGCTGCCTCCGAGTAGCGTGTGGGTGGACGTGATTGTCGTCGTTGTCTTTTTGCGGGTGGTTCAGATAATTCGGGAGCTGTTTTTGCAGGCGATGCCGCACGTGTGCAAGAAGCTGAGTGCCCCCTTCTGGTCTGTCGTGCGGTGGTTGTCGGCTCCTCAGAAGGTTGGCGGGAGAGTGGCTTCGCCCTTGAGACAGACCGCCCTCTGTTTCGTTGATTCGCGTGTTCGCAGCGCTTTTTCCTATGGCGGCACGTCGCACAGGCTTGGCCCTCGACAGGCTTGCACGTAACACCAAAGGAAGTGCATGTTGCACATGCGTTGTCCGGTTGTTGTGCTTGCAACTCTTGATGAGATCTCTTCGGATATCCTGGTCTCCTGGGAGGCTCAGTCGAGCTAGGCATGGGAGGTGGGATGGCCAAGGATGTTGCCTGTGAATTATCTGCAGATGAAGAAGCGATTGGTGTTGGGATCGACGATGCAGATGCAGTGGGAGTGGGAGTGAATGACGGCCTGGTCGTGGGTGTTGATCCGGACTGAGCTGCATTGTCATTGTCATCGCTGTCGTCCTCTTCTTCTGAACTTGAGGCGGATCGTGGCGCTCTGGGGATGGGGGCACAACGCATGGCAGCGATCTGATGGCAAACACGCGGCCTGTTTTCGATTGCCTTCTTCTTCCCCAATGCGATAGCATTGCGTTTCTCCCACTCCTTCATGATCAATGCAAGCTCAGCTTCATTGGATGCCTTGAACAGTGTGCCGCTAATTCTGCCACGAGACATGGCGTGTTCTTTGTCTGATTCTATCTTGACAATGACAGGGTCTTCTTCATTGCTCTGGCCCCCCCCCCCTCATTCTCGTGAGACTCATGACACGACTCACGCACGTCCACGTCTGTGGTGGTGGATTCCTCGCCAACCCTCGTACTACCAGGCGTGTTCTTCTCAGCCTGATTTCCAAGCTCGGCTTCAACGTGTATGATCCGCGCGTGGCTTGACCAGGGGTGCTGGGCGATACTGTCGTTCGTCCAGTGGACGATAGTGTGCCAGTCAGGACAACCAGGTGCGTCTGGGTGAGAGTTGCGGAAGAGGTCCAGTGCGACAAGGATGCCGGGAACTGCAGCGGCAGAGGGGACGAGATCGCGAGCAATCACCTGAAGATGTTTCGTTCGTATTTAAGCAGTCTGGGGAGGTCACTGAACTCACCATTTGCTGGTTGATGATCTCTAGTGCACGCTCCCATTGGCCTCCCATGACTTCATTGTAAATGACATGGACAACGGTTGTTGCCACGCTGACAAGTGCTTTGTCGATGGACATGTTCAATAGATTAAGGGGATGTATGAATGAGGTTGTGGTGCAAGATGGATTGTCTGCAGCGGCAGCACAGATAGTGAGGATGAAGCAATCAAAGGTAAAGTTCCCACGGTGTCATGCAGTGCTATGGCTAGCACCTTTCCCACGTTCAAGCGTGTCTTCGTGTCATTGCTTACCCCTTGATCCACCAACCTTACCATCCCCGCAATAGATCATATAGCATGGAACATAAATCAAGGAGAGTACGTTTTGCAAATACTGGTGCGTAATGTTTGATCATACCGTCAATAAACCGCGTATGCCCAACTGTTATATTTAGTGGAGTTGTATCATCTCCCTGCGCATGAGCCCACACCATCACCGCCAAGGCACAAGCGCTGTCGGGTGGCTTGTGACCATGAATCAAGGGTGGGCATATCCACGCCACCTCCTAGGAATGCTCCGCCGCTATGGTGCCTCAACATACCACCCGCATCCCAGATGAAAGCTTGTCAATTAACAGAACTGGATGCTAGCTGGCCTCCATCCTCCTCCCTTTCCACACTGGTTTTTCCGCCAGTTCCTGAACAATATGTGGCTACTCGCGGAAGACCAATGGAGTCAAATGGCCAAAAATCCGGCAGTTCTACAAGCGCGGATCCCTCACTCATCCCTCCACAACACACAAACCAATCTTCAAATTGCCCCCCCATACAATCAAACACGCAGCCCTTAAGCACCGAATTCCCCATGCCGATTGACATAGTCCTTGAGAAGACGGTCGACACCAGGCAAGGAATCCCGCCCTTGCATCAGCTCAAGCTACCACCTCCTCCAAAGACCACCACAAGAGACAGTGAAAGTGAAAAGTCTTCTAAAATTCCTACATCGTTTCGTACGTTCTCGACCTGCTTCATTTGCCATATACCAGCCCCCTTTTTCATCATTCCCTTAGCTCGCTGGTACAAGCCTACGCCACAGGTTTTGCAGGGAAAATATCCAAAGGAAATCCTCAATATGTGTCATTCAGTCGAGCGCAAGAAATACTATCGTCAGCTAAATGACAGATTACAACCACCAGGTATGTCTTCCTGCGAATACCTACGTTCTCCTAACTGTGGCATTAGGTATGGATGATCTTCAGAAAGAGAAAGCCCGCGTAGCTCAAGAGGAATTTCCCATTGGCGAAGAAAGGCTTCGAGGTATGCAGTTCTCGTTCACTATCTGCATTACATTATTCATGGATCAATTAAGACACATTTGCGGCCCGCAAGAATTATCTTGCCATGTGTGCGGCACGTCGAACCCCGTGGGAAGACGGGTTGGACGATGCTCTCGTAAAGGTAATGCAGGATTATCGGAAGCGTTTCATAGATGCATGCTGGAAACATGAAAGTGAGCTTGAAGAGCAGAAACGAATATTGGAGGAGCTTGATAGAATTGACAAGGAGCATCAGAAATTCGAGTTCGCAGCTTAGCCCGTCGTAGCAATCATGTGCAATTTATTTGTAGCATCCACCCCTCTGCCATGGTGAAGTCATGATCCACACATCCCAATGTGATGCTATGGTGATCTCCAATTCGGTTCTGCCTTCCAAATGGCTGTGGCGTTTTCAGAGGGTCGTCATACACACGGGCCGAGTAACCGCCTACAGCAGGATCATATATCGATTTAGCAGCTCTTGTAGATCAGTTATATAGTCTCTGAATTCTATGTATCATTGGCAGGCCCACGCGTGTTCTGCACCAATCTCTTAGGTTGTTTCAGCGGGCCTACATGTATGTTGTGTTGTGGATCCCATGTATAATTGGCGGCCTCAATCGCGTATTGCATCTGTCTCATCTATCTCATTGGTGGGCCCATTCGTATGTTGGACATACATCCCATGTGTAATTGGGGGGCCCACCCGTATGTTAGATCAATCCTGCATTCCGCACCAGTGTGCCCTCCTGCATGTTGCACCCATCTTACACATGGTATTGGCAGGCGCATGGGCGTATTTTATCCATCTTGCATGCGGCATCAGTGGGTCTACTCGTTTGCTATATCCATATGCATGTCGTATCAGTGGGCCCACATATATACTTCCACGTATTTCTATGGATCCTCTGTGTAATTACCAGGCCCACCCGTGGGTTTTATCCGCCAAATATATCCTCTTGGTGGGCCACTGTTTTATGGCATGCATTCCATGTATCATCCGCGGGCCCGCCTCCATATTTCTAGATCCTCTGTATAATTGGCGGGCCTACCCGTGTATTTATCCATCTTAAACATCTCGTTTGCGGGCTCGGTCGTGTGTTACATCTCCTTCCCACATATGCTTGGCGGGCTAACCCATGTCTTACATCCATCTTACATGGGTCATCAGCAGGCCCGCCCATATATTGTATGGCTAACCTATGTGTTTTTGGCGGGCCCACCCGTGTATTATATGAGGTTCCTCAGTATGATTGGGCCTACCTGTGGACTTTCTGTATCATAAGCAGGCTCACCTGCGTACCTTATCCCCTTCGCATGTCGCATCAGTTGGCCCACACATGGATCCTCTATATAATTCGTGGGCCCACCCGTGTGCTGTATTCATCTCATATATCTCATTGGCAGGCCCATTCTCACATTACGTATACATCCCATGTACCATTTGTGGGCCCACCTGTGCATTGCATCCATCTCATATGTCTCATTGGCGGGCCCACCCGTGTATTGTGCGCATCTGATATGTAGTATTGGTGGGCCCACCTGTGTATTGTCGACATCTTATATATAGTATCGGCAGGCCCACCCATGCATTGCGTGCCTCTCATATATCATATTAGCAGGCCCACCTGTGTATTGTGCACACCTTATATATCCCATTGGCGGGCCCACCCGTATATTGTGTACATCTCATATATAGTATTGGTGGGCCCACCCATGCATTGCATCCATCTCATATGTCTCATTGGTGGGCCCGCCCGTATATTGCGTACATCTCATATATAGTATTGGCGGGCCCACCCGTGCATTGCATCCATCTCATATATAATATTGGCGGGCCCACCCGTGCATTGCATCCATCTCATATATAGTATTGGCGGGCCCACCCGTGCATTGCATCCATCTCATATATAGTATTGGTGGGCCCACCCGTGCATTGCATCCATCTCATATATAGTATTGGCGGGCCCACCCGTGCATTGCATCCATCTCATATATAGTATTGGCGGGCCCACCCGTGCATTGCATCCATCTCATATGTCTCATTGGTGGGCCCACCTGTGTACTGTGTGTATCCCATCCATCCTATTGGCAGGCCCACCCATGTATTGTGCACATCTCATATATAGTATTGGCGGGCCCACCCGTGTATTGTGCGCGTCTGATATGTAAGATTGGCGGGCCCACCCGTGCATTGCATCCATTTCATATGTCTCATTGGCGGGCCCACCCATGTATTGTGCATATCCCATCTATCCTATTGGCAGGCCCACCTGTGTATTGTGCACATCTTATATATAGTATCGGCGGGCCCACCCATATATTGTGTACATCTCATATATAGTATTGGCGGGCCCACCTGTGTATTGTGCGCATCTGATATGTAGTATTGGCAGGCCCACTCATGTATTGTGTGCGTCTGATATGTAAGATTGGTGGGCCCACCCGTGCATTGCATCCATTTCATATGTCTCATTGGTGGGCCCACCCGTGTATTGCATTCATCTCATATATCTCATTGGCGGGCCCACCCATGTATTATATTCAAATCCTAGATGTCATCGGCGGGCCCACTCATGTATTATATGCAGATGCTATGTATCATTGGCGGGCCTGCTTGTTTATTGCATACAACTCCTATGTGTCACTTGCTGGCACACTCACCTCTTTCATGCTTCCCCTATTCAATATTGGTGGGCCCGTTTGTTCATTCATCATCCCCCCTATATGCCTTTGGGAGCCCGTCACAGGCCCGCCATCTTGATCGTGAAATTGTCAACCCAGGCTGGCCATCTCCAACGGAAAATATGACTACATGGGCTCTGTCTGTGCACAATATCATGATGATGCGACCACTGTTGACCTCTCTGACTCGTCAGTGAATCTTGACTGTCTCCAGGTGGAAGATGAATTCATTGTTCGGAAGTGCATTATCCAATCCCTGTCTACCCGATTCAGCTTTGTTAATCCCTTGTTAGATGGCCTCATGCTTGATCGACAGGGCATTGTCCAAGACAACAGGAAAGCAGCAGTCATAAAAGTTTGTTCTGAATGCCATCATGCTCTAACCAAAAAAAAGGTTCCTCGGTGTGCTCTTGCAAATGGTCTTTATCGCGGTGAACTACCAGCCCAGTTCCATGACCTTACATGGGTTGAAGAGAAAATATGTGCCATTTATTGTACTACTGCGCATGTCACTTGTCTCTTTCAATCTTCAGACCCTTCACAGCCAAAGGTCTTTCATGGAAATACATGTGCACATGACATGAACATAATATCCACGGCATCTGTCTTACCTCGAACCCCTGCTGATGTAGCTGGTTTTTTAAGTGTCGTGTTTGTTGGTCCGAGAAAGTTTGATCCGAAATCGTTGGGTACTACCTTTCGGGTGCGAAAGTCCAAAATCTGGGCATTTCTAGTGTGGCTCAAACACCACAATCGTCTGTATACCAATATTCCCATTGACCCTGATGTGGTTGAACTTTACCCTGATGATGGAATGTTGCCGGGTCTCTCTGGTCGCGTTGTTGAGGACCATGAGTCCAATTCCCAGTCTCTCTTTGAAGATGAAACATCTGGATTTGATACTCATCCCGCTACGCTCCTATATGATCAGAACAATCAAAACCATGACGGACAGATAGATGAAACAGAGGGTGTCACCTTGCTCGAGAAAATGGGAGTCTCTGATCCTGAGAGTGTCAAACTGAGTGGACGGACATTCACTGCAGCTGCACTTCGCAACTTAATCCCAAAGCAAGCTAGTCAAATTGATCTTGTTGTGCATAGAGGGTCTCATGCAATAAACGAGTATAACAATCCTGACCTCATTCCTGGAATGTTCCCTACCTTGTTTCCACACGGGATTGGCGGGTTTGAAGACAAATTCCGTCCCACGTCGCTGTCTTTTCAACTACAGGCTCGATACACTCTCAATCTGTCAGACCGTTCTTTCCGCTATCATCACTCTTACATTTTTGTTGTTCTGAACATAGTCCAGCGTCGTTTAGCCCACCTCCACACAGCCTTTACCTGTAGAAAATCTAACTTCAAACAAATTGCACGCAAGCTCACCACCCTCTCTCCTGCACTCCTTCAACGTGTTGCCAACCGCCTGGAGCTTGAACACAGGATCTCGGACATGACACAGGAAGAACGGAATGCCCTTAGTCTTTTGAAACACGTCAACACCATTTCTGCACGCATACCTGGCTCAGAAGCTTCGAAAATTTTTATTCGCAATGAGATCCGGAGCTATTTTGGATACTTTGGGCTTCCTCACTTATTTTTCACTTTCAATCCGAGTGTCGCTCACAGCCCTATCTTTCAGGTTATGTATGGTGATCAATATGTGGATCTATCTGCCCATTTTCCGAAGCTTGTGGCTGCTCGTGAACGGGCTTTGCGTGTTGCTCGAGATCCCATTGCAGCTGCTAATTTCTTTGAGTTCTCAGTACGCTGTTGTTTTGAATACATGCTCGGTTGGGACTATAAGAAACACCAGTCTTCTCCCTCTGGTGGTCTGTTTGGACGTCTTCGTGCCTTCTATGGAACTTGTGAGTACACTGAACGTGGGTCCCTTCATGGTCATTTTCTCCTATGGCTCCAGGGAGGCTCTAACCCGTCAGTAATACACCAGCAGCTTCATGATGAGGCTTTTCGGAAGAAATTTTTTGCCTTCTTTGATGACATTATCTGCCATCATCTCCCTGACATTGAAGTCCCAATTGATTCAAATTTCGAGCCTCGTGTCGAGCGTCCTCCACGTCCTCCATCACCACATGAATCACTCATTGAGACCATGAAAGAATGGGACTCAGTGTTTGTTACAGAAATAAAGAAATGTGGTGAGGCGCTTCAAAGGCATGAATGTCGCCCAGTATGTCATAAATATGGAAATGAAGGACGATGTCGATTCCTGTTCCCTCATGAAATTGTTGATGCATCATATTTCAACCCAGAGACAAACTCCATTGTTCTCATGTGTAGAGATGGCAATGTGAATTACTTCAATCCTTATATTTTGGTTTTTTGTCGCCATAATCATGACCTAAAGTGCATTCTATCTGGTAAAGGTGCCAAGGCTGCCATGTTCTATATATCAGATTACATAACCAAGATGGGTGCCAAGACCTACGAAATGCTGACTCTCTTGTCCCGTGCAGTTGCTCGAATTCCATCTGATACATCAAACAAATCCATCACCGAGAGTGCGAAAACACTCCTTCACAAGTGTCTCTCACAATTCAACCAACAGCAACAGATCCATGCACAGCAAGCCGCCAGATACCTTAACGGACATGATGACAGTATTTCATCCCATAACACCGTGCTGTTGATGTCATCCATTGTGACAGCATATGTCAAGGAAAAATATTTTAACCAGGATGGAACTACCTCCTCAGTTTCCTTGTTTGACGAAGGTGATGATGTTGAACATTTGCAGCTGCATATCTCAACAAACAAAGAAGGTGAATTGGTCGAAGCTAATCAAGTACATCACTACTTGTACCGAAGTGACAGTCTTTCTCATATGAGCTTTTATGAATTCTGCCGATGTGTCGAGCTACAAACTAAGGCCAAACGCAAGCGAGTAAAGAACTCGCCTGAAACAAGGCTTGGGGTCCTTCACCGACATGAGTTAAAACCTGGCCATCCATTGCATGCTACACACGAACTTCTAGAACACACCAATGAATCACGTGGTGAGACAGCCCGGGAGTTAGTGCCGCGTGTTGTTGGCATGTCCATACCTCGTTCGACTCATCCGAAGGCTTGGGCATTGTTCACCCTAACCCATTTTAAACCTTTCAGTTGTGATGTCCCCCTCTTCATCAAAGGAGATGATCCAGAGATCGTGTTCAAGTCATACAATTTCTCTGATGCTAGCTGTGCTATTATGCATAACTGGGAGGCTGTCCATGAATGTGAGGATGAGAGAGATGCTGACCGATTACGCAAACAAACTCAACGCACCACTGGAAACAAGCCAGCTGATAATCTCCCGGGTCCGTTGATCTCCGAGGAGGATGAGCTGGATATATTAGGTGAAAGATCAAAACGGCATTCACATAATCGTGAAAATTTTATTCTCAACCAAGCCATTCTTCTTTTTAAAGAGGCGAAGTGGCTGTCTCCACTTTGCATGAAACACGAGATGACATCGTTTACGGATAAAGTGCGTGAAGTGCCAGCATGTGAGTTAAAATTACCTCTGTTCACGGAAAAGCGATGGAACCAATGGAAAAAGGAATTGGAAGCACAAGAGCGCACCATAGCAACCACTCGTCGAAATGCTTTGAACCCTGATAACCAAATCGAGGTACAACAATCGGTCAAAGATACAGAGGTAGTGAGCTGCACCGACTATACCGCAACTCCCATCGGCGCTGTTCCACCAACTGAAGCTCCGACTGTGCATCATTCTGGCAGCAATACTTCCGATATGCCCTCCTTGCAGCCGAGTGAACTGATAGAGAAAATCGAGAGAGAAAGTCAATTAAATGAAAAGCAAAGGTTTGCATTTCGGATTATCACTGATCATTTCATTCAAACGCATGTGAGAAAAGAACCTAAGCAAGTGAACCAGTTGTCGATGCTGATGACGGGACCGGGAGGAACTGGAAAAACCCATGTCGTGCGAGCTGTTCAGCGCATGATGGAACATTACAGTTGTGGTCATTTGATCCGTTTTCTGGCTCCGACCGGGTCTGCAGCTGCATTGATAGAGGGTATGACTGTCCATAAAGCGTTAGGAATCAAGATCAAGTCAAACAAAAAGGGAAAGGGTAACAGGTTACCAGGTGATAGTTCCGAGGACTACACAGTGTTGATCTCCGTCAGGGAACAATCAAAACTCCGTGAGGAGTGGAAAAACATAGAATATATTTTGCTCGATGAGACATCCCTGCTCAGTCTTGAATTACTTGCCGAGATTGATCATAGTTTGCGGTTTGCAAAAGAAAAACCAAATGTATGGTTTGGTGGCGTAGTTGTCATTTTTTCTGGTGATTTTTTACAGTATCCACCTGTTGGTGGTACCCCACTTTACACACCTATCTCACCGTATGCAGGAACTACTGATAAGGAGATCCAAAAACGTCTCGGCCGACTGGCATGGAAGACTGTAAATGTGGTTGTTAGTCTCACTGAACAGCAGCATATGAAATGTGATAGTGAGTATGGTGCTGCAGTCGGTCGTCTACGCACTCGAGAATGTGGTCTGGATGATGTTGATCTGTTCAATACCCGTGTGGTGAAGTCTCACCTAAAGGAAGACGGAATAGACATGGCTTTGACTACAAACCTTGATGCTACTGCGATTGTGGCAACGAACCATCTGCGTGAAACACTCAATCATGAGAAGGCCGTGATGACAGATCCTGGCGATATACAGGAGTGTCTCTCATTAGATAATTGTTCCCACAGGGCACTCACGCTGGACGAGCGCCGCCACTTACACAACCTCAATGTTGCTTCTATCCAGCAGTCTCTTCCTCCGTCTGTCCCACTCTACACTGGCATGCCTGTCATTCTACACCTTCGGAATTTGTCAACGGACCTTGGGATTACTAATGGTTCCCAAGGTATTGTGCGCAAAATCTTCACGAGGCAATGTCCTGTCGGACTGACGTATGCTGTCTGTGCTTATGTTGAGTTCCCGCATAGTAGAGTCAATCTGACGGATCTTCCGCCCAAAGTCTTCATTGTCACACCTGTGAAATGGTCTTTTACAACATTCTTGAAGCAAGCCGATGGTTCCAAGGAGAAAGTCAAGGTTACTCGGACCCAGCTTCCTATTCAGCCTGCGTTCGCTGTGACAGGCCACTCCACACAAGGGAAAACATTACCAAAGGTCTTGGCGGACCTTTCTGAAGGTGGATTTCCCGCTTATGTTGCTGCTTCCAGAGCTCGAACACGAGAAGGACTGTTTCTAACAAGACCTGTCACACTTGATCAACTCAACAAGCCCTTACCGTCGGACTTACGCGCTGAGGTTCGGCGCTTCGAAGCTTTGGAGCATAACACTTATGTGCGATATGGTATGCACTCCGGAAATGAGATGCCAGTCCCAGATCCAGAGGCAGAACAGGGAGGTATACGCAAAATGAAAATGAAACTTGAAGGTGACCAAGATGACCCCTCCTCGGAGTTCCCACAAAGCAGTCGCATCCATAAGAGAACATTTGATGACATGGCCGGACCCGCTGTGGTCGTCGAAGATATGTGTTCCGATGAAGTTGTGCAAATATCTGGTCATCCTCCATGGAAGCGTGTCAAGGAACATGGGAGTATACCGTCAATTGGAGTGCCTCACAAATGTATGCTACTTAATACTGTTCAACCTTCATTGTCGTCGACAGCTGGTTGTAGGTGGTCCTCTACTGATTGGTCGTGTACATATGACTCTGCTTTTATGACCTTGTTCTACATGTACCGGGATGAAAGCCTAGCAGCGAAAAATCATTGGAAGTCTGCCAGTGAGATTGTCAAACACCTCTCTGGCCTGTATGATCGCATACTCGAAAATCAATCTAATCTTCACTCTTCAGATCTCTTCGACGCCTGTCGCGATGATTTCCGTGATACTCTCAGTTCACTCGATCCGCGGACATTCCCTCGCACTGGTGAGGTTGGTACAAGCATCATGGAAATACTGGAGAGAGCCTTTCCCCCTTCTTCACGACTGATATCAATGCTTACCACGTGCACAGTTGAACATTGCACTGCCAATACCCGACATTTTTTT
>JBBPTD010001198.1:0-12025 GCA_038093895.1 Boletus aff. mottiae
TTGGCGACAGCCCATAACTGGGCATTGGTATACAGGACAATTGTGGCGAATATGTCTGAGGTGGTAGCATTGGAAGCAGGCGTCTCGATATCTCGGGTCAGAAGGAAGGAGGGGATTGGTGCGGAGGTGGCCATAGCGCAGTTGACTCTGGTGGGTGTGGGTTCATTCAGTCTCATTCATAGCATGGAGTTCCTCCGGGAACAAGGCAGACGAGGAGGCGGATATGGTAGAGGGGGAGCGCGCCGAATGATAAGAGGGGGACGAAGAGCTTTCGTCATCATGTTGTAAGGGATAAATTCCAGAGTTGGCAATTCTGGAGGTGGCGAGCTCAACAGCGTATCTGTCAATGTCCTGTAAAAATTCTCCAAACTCCATTTGGTACATGACTTGATGGAGTTCTCATAGGATATTCTGTTGGGTAGACGATACCCAGTTGCGATCCATGCGATCAGTGGAGAAGGCGGTGATCTCATTGGTGACAAGGGAGAGGCATTGGGTCTGATGGAAGGCTTTGTACAGGGCTAGGAAGGCGGAATCCATGTCCAAATGGGAGTCAATAGGGATGGCCATGCCAGTATCGCCAATGTAGCGGGCGACGTTAGTTACGTAGCGGGGGGAAGGGGTTCCTTCTCTGACGGCGTTGGCGTAGATGGGGATATCAACTGTGAGGACAGGTCTGGGGCTAGATACAGGGGGGGGAGCAAAGTGAACAGAAGGAGACGTAATAGGAGAGTGGGGAGTAGGATGGACAATAGGAATAGACATGGATACAGTTTCGTCGGGAGTAACATGGAAGGTAATGGTGTGGGTGGGGGGTTCAATGACGTCGATGGGGTTAGAGCCCCATCCGGGGTCAGCGAGTGTAGAAGAAGGGGAAGGTGGAGTCGAGGCGGTGACAGAAGATTCGGAAGTGAGGGAGGTCTGTTGGGAGGACATGTTGATTGTAGTGGAAGGTTCTACGGAGGGGGGAAGACGGAGGGGTGAAGCTTTTTATAATCTGAAAGGGTGGACTTCACATTTTTCAGATTCCATTCTGGGGTCCAGGAGTCTTCTTCCACGAAGTAGCCTCTCCATTGGATAAGGAACATGCAGCAAGAAGGGGGGCCGCGGTGACGTAGGATCTTTTCTATTTCGTATTCTTCTTCTCCTTGGATAAGGTCAGGTGGTGGAGAGGGAAAGTTCGGGCTGTGTACGTTGTTTTCGTGATAGGGTGATAAGAGAGAAGCATGGAAGACAGGGTGAATTTTCCAGGTTTTTGGGAGGCGGAGTTGGTAGGTGAGAGGAGATAAGACTTTGGTAATGACAAAGGGTCCTTCTCACTTCGGATCAAACTTTGGAGTGGGAGAGTGGCACTTTAAGTTCCTTGCTTCTAGCCATACTTTGTCTCCTTTAGCGAATGGAATGAAACCTCTGTTTCCTTGGGCTGCCATTACTTGGCAAGCAAGCTCATGGGCGGCAAGAGCTTCGTTTCTTGCAGCGGTGAGTTCTTTGAGGCGGGATTCTACTGCAGGGATATGGGAATCAGGTATAACGGTGGGAAGTGCGCGGGGTTCATATCCCATCATGAGATAGAACGGGGATTGGTTGGTTACTGAATGAGTGCAGTGATTGTGGGCGAATTCAGCATGAGTCATGTGTTCGGACCATGAGGCTGGGTTATTTCCACAATATATGCATAGATAGGTTTCAACTTCTTGATTTACACATTCAGTTTCGCCATCCGTTTGAGGGTGATATGCGGTGGAGAGGGTGAGGTTGTAGTTCAGGAGTTTTCCCAGTTCTTTTGCGAAGGCGGAAGCGAATTGGGGTCCACGATCAGAGATAATTTTGTCATATAGCCCAAAGCGTTTATAAACTTTGTGGAAAAAGAGTGTGGCAACACCTTGGGCGGAGACAGTTTTCTTAGTGGGGCAAAGAATTACCCCCTTAGTAAGGCTGTGGTCGACCATGACCAAAAGGGAATCGAAGCCGGCAGAGGGGGGAAGGTCGGTGATAAGGTCGCAGGAGATCTGTTGGAACGGGTGTGAGGCTGAGGAACGGATTGGAGAGGTCGAGGGGACAGTGGGATGGGTATTCGCCTTGGCTTGTTGGCAGGAGGAGCATCCCTCCACATATTTGCAGACAAACTGTGCAAGGCCAGGCCACTAAAATTCAGCAGTGACAAGTTGTCGGGTTTTGAGATAACTGGGGTGTCCAGCAGAGGCGTGATCATGGCAGTGGAACACGATAGAGCAACAGAGGGATTCGTCGGGGGGAATGTAAGCACGGCCCTGGTAGGTAAGGATGCCTTCATCGAAGGCCCAATCGGACAATTGGGAACGGAATGCGGGGGGTACAGATCCGTCAAGTGCTAGTAGAGCATTCAGAATGAGGGGATCATCCTTCGAGGAGGATGAGACCTTCTGATGCAAAGCAGCGTCAATGACACGGACAAAGAGGGAGTCGGGGAGGAGTACAGTTCCGGTGTTATCTGGAGTGTTGGGATGGAGATCAGGGCGGCGAGATAGTGCATCAGGACCGGCGAGGAGGCGGCCAGGGACATGGATCATTTTTAGATCGAAGTCTGCAAGATCTAGAAGCCAATGTGCTTGGCGTCGGTTGAGGTTCTGGGCCTGGCGGAAGTATGTGAGGTTTTTGTGGTCTGTGAAGACCTGGACCGGGAAGGGGGAGCCATGAAGGTAGTGCTGCCATGCTTTGAGGGCTCGGATGATGGCTAGGAGTTCTCTGTCGTAGATGTCATAATTCCGTTCAGCGAGGGAGAACGAAGTGGAGAGATAGGAGCAGGGATGCCAATCTCCATTGATGTCAGTTTGTAAGAGAATGGCTCCCGAGGCGTATTTCGATGCATCAGTAGCGATTGCGAAGGGAGCAGAGGGATCGGGGAGGTGGAGGATTGGTTTGGAGAGGAATAGTTCTTTCAGAGAATCAAAAGACTTCTGACAAGCTTCCGTCCAGTTCCATCCAGAGTTCTTCTTGGTGAGATCGATGAGGGGGCGTGCGACGGTGGAATAGTCAGGGATAAATCGGCGGTAAAAGTTGGCGAAGCCAAGGAATGAGCAAACTTCCTTTACTTTGGTTGGGGCGGGCCAGTTGGCGATTCCTTCTAGTTTAACGGGGTCCATAGCGAGTTGTCCGGGTTCAATGATCATTCCCAGATATTCCACTTCTTTGGCAGTGAAGGAACATTTTTCAAGTTTCAGGTGAAGGTCAAGTTCCTTCATTCGTTGTAGGACCCGTTTGGTTCTTTCGGTGTGAGTGGATTCATCTGGGGAAAAGATGAGAAGGTCATCCATGTAGATGACGAGCCATCCTTCAGAGATCATATCTCAGAACGAGTCATTCATGAACCATTGGAAGGTTGCGGGAGAATTTGTGAGGCCAAAGAACATGACTAGGGGTTCAAAGAGTCCTTTATGAGTGATGAACGCCCCTTTCCACTGGTGTCCGTCTTTGATTCGGACATTGTTATATCCCCATCGTACATCAAACTTTGTGAAGACCTTTGCGTCTTTGAGTTTGTCGACGAGGTCAGAAATTAGTGGGAGTGGATAGGCATCACGAACAGTATGTTCATTGAGGTATCTGTAGTCCTGGCAGGGACGGAGTTTTCCATCCTTTTTGTTAATGAAGAAGAATGGTGATGCTTGGGGGGAATTCGAGGGTCGAATCTTTCCAGTATGGAGATTTTCTTCAAGGAAGTCCTCTGTGGCTTTTTGTTCATTGGGCGACAAGGGGTAGATTTTTCCGACTTTGGGTATGAAGGAGTCATCAAGATTGATTTCATGGTCATATGGTCGAGGGGGTGGGAGATGGTCTGCGGTTTCTTTAGTGAATACCAAGGCATACTCTTCATATTCTAGGGGAAGTGATACAACGGGTTTTGCCTTCTCAGTGGCCATGGCAAGCTCGGTGGCAGTGGTGAGTTTCACAATAACGGGGGAGCCCAGAGGAATAAAACGGGATCCACAGCGGATGATGTGATTAACTGTGTACGCTTCTTTTGCTCATTGACAAAACTGGGATTCAGTTTCGTAGTCAAGGAACTCATAGAGACGTGCGTCATGTACTGTGTGGACATTCAGGTGTTGAGGGGGTTGGGGAGGTTTTTCAGGGGTTTTATGGGGTCGTTGGTTTGTGGTGCGCGTTTGGTAAAGTTCCGAAGATTCGTCAGATGATTCAGGGATAGAGATGGTCTGGCGGGCCCAGTCAATGGTGGGGTTGGTTTTTTGGAGCCAGGGTAGTCCTAAGATGACGTTTTCGTTTCCACAGTGCATAACATAGAGGAGGACCTTGTGGGCAATTCCTTCGATATTTATGAACAGGGTGGTGGTGAAGCGGATAGCTCCTCTCTTGTTCGTGGATTGGTCAACGTTTCATATGGGAATAGGTTCAGGGAGTTTTTCTGTGGGGAGTTTGTGTTTGTGAACAAAGTCCCAGTCAATGCAGGATATATTGGTGCCGCTGTCAACCAGGGCGTGGGCATCGACGACTTTTGAGATGTGGTCTGGATCAATAAGCTGAATGGGGAGTTTCATTGCTTTCGATGAAGAGGATACAACTACAGAAGCACATGTAAGGGAAGGAGAGACTTGTGTCAAATGAGTTCTCCTTTTTAAAAATCCCAGGAGAAGTGAACTTTTCATATGGCCACTTCTTCTTCTTCGTCATCATCTTCGACCTCCTTTAACTCAGGAAGATCATTGACAGAGACTTTCTGGACCTTCTTCCCCTTTCATCCAGAGGAAGGAAAGTTAGGACATTCATTGCTAAGATGTCCGCTTTTTCGGCAGCGGAAGCAGAGTCCTTTTTCAATGCATCATTTTCGCTCTTCAGGGGTGAGCTTGGCGATGCGTACTATGTCCATGTCCATGGCATTGGGGTCTTTGGGAGTGGGGGCGGGGGTGTTGTAGGAGCGGTAGGAGTTTTGGGATCCTCCAGTACGGAGGCAAGCAACCTCCTTAGCTCTTTCAAACTGGTTGTGAAAGTGGGAGGCCTTCTCATACCATTCTTTGGCAGTGGTGGGAGGGGTATCCATGGAGTAAACACGGCGCATCAGGGGTTCGGGGAGTCTGACCGAATAGAAACCGATTAGGACATTTTCGTCAGTGATGTTGGCAAGGGCGGCGTTACTGATGAAACTGGCTGTGTAAGCAGTGAGAGTGGGGAGGTATTCTCCCTTTTTCTTGGGATGGGGGTTCATGCGAGTGTTGGATAGCCAAGAGATGGCATTGGCAACAGTGTCCTTAAGTACAAAGGATTTCTTGAACGACTTGCAGAAGTTGGCAAAGGTTCCGAAGTGGATTGAGGTAGAGGTAACCGCTTGCTGTCTGAAAGTATTTGCCCAGACCAAGGCAGATCCTTTTGTCATATAGGAGAGAGCAAAGGCGATTTGTTTGTCATTGGTGTCGTAGACTGCTTCATTCACCTTTAGGTAAAAATGAACAGTGTTCAGCCATTGGTTGGCAGTGTCTGGGGACCCATCAAAGGGTTCAGGGTTGCCAAGGTGGAGTTCGGTGGGTTTAGTAGTCATGGGGGTATGAGGCGGTGGTGGAGGGGGATTGAAGATGAAGATTTGTCCGGTGAGGGCAATTGGTGTAGGGGAAGAGGGAGTTGGGACACGGGGAATGGAGAGGGAGGCAGAGAGCTGATGGGAGAGGTCTAAGGTGTCGTCGTCCTCTTGTTGACAGGGGAGAGCAAGGTCTGGGTCGAGGGAGGAGTCTTTGTTGTCTGATGAAGTCTCAGAGGATTCAGAGGGTTCCTGAGGGGAACAGTTTCGAGGTAATCCCCAGAGGGATGGAGGGAGTTGAGGTCGTTGAGCAATGGTGAAACGGGACTACAGCGATGGTAGCCATTAAAGAGCTAGCTTAGATCTTTTGTTACGCTTGGCCTGGGTGGGGACAAGCATAGCCTCGAAAGACTAAAGTCTGAAGGTTCAAAGAGATAGCATGCACTTAATGGTAGCACGAAGTCCAAGGAAGATGTTCCACAAAGGAACACAAGGGTTTCAAGGTTCAAGGGTTCAAGGTTCAGAGCGACTGGTCAAGAGCCAGAAGGAGCTTGAGACAAGGGAATAGATTCAAGGTGACGATCGAGGAGATCTAAGCTAGAGTACATGAGATAGGTATAGTGGGTTTATATACCCGGTTACAAGACTTAGGGCAGGCATAACTAGGGCAGGTCATAGAAAGCGATAGAACAGAGTGGAAGATGGAGGAAGTGATTGCTGACGAAGCAAGTGAGATAAGAAGAGTAAGCGTGGGTGAGTCAGTGATAAGGAAAATAGTGTCCACATAGAGGATCGAACAGGCGAGTTCGATGCGAGTACAAGACGAGTGCAAGAGAAGCGTAAGGTGAAGTAAAAAGAAAGAACAAGTCGTAACAATTCCGAGCATTATTTTCCACTTGGTATAGGCAGAAGCAAGGGAGGCGGTTTTGTATTTGGCTTTTATGGCATCCCAGAGTAACTTGGACTCGTGGATGTTGGTGAAGTTGCCAGTGATGGATACATCGAGATGGAGACGAATAGAGCTGAGGGCTCAATCATCGTTCTCATCCCATTTGTCCTGGGCTTCTTCTTCCATGGGGGTGGGAGCAGTCCCGACCTGGGAGGGGCGCATTTTCAACATTGCTTTGTTCCAAACGCCGATGGCGCAAAGGTATGCCTCCATGTCCTGTGCCCAACATTTGTAGTTGGTGCCACTGAGCTTGGGAAGAGTTGCGAGGGTAGATGACATGATAGTAGGTTCTGAAAGAATAATGTGTCAGCATAAACCAATGAAGGGAGCAAGAAAGGCATTCGCATCACTGAACAGTCAGAGCTCTCAGAATGTAGGGTCACAGTGACCCCCTACATTCAGAGTCTGATGGCTGCTGCTCTTGAGCATTGCTGCATCAAAGAGCATTCAGCATTTCTGCACAGAACAGCCTGTGTCCAAGGGTTTCACCCATGAGCAGATGACAAGTGGTAAACCACGTCATCAGAGCTGTGGGGCTCATAACCTGTTGCAATAGCTAGTAGCCAGCGTTGCCACACAGGCTACTAAGGAATCTACTCTAGAGTTACTTACCTTGGAGGGGTTGGGGCTCTCAGAGATGATAGCAGTTGCTGGTCAAGAGAGATGTATAATATTCAGACTCAGTCAAGTCTTATATACACTTTGTAATGCTTACGTAATGTAAGGTCACGTGACTGTAAGTACGCGTCCTTTCAATATGAGATGTGTGCAATCATCTGGGAAACTGAGGATGAGATGGGGATCAACATCATGCTGCATCCAATTGAATGGTCGGACGCCATCTGCATCCGCTCCTTGGGTTTAGACCCTTAGAGCCTGGATGGGAAGCACACCCTCTGGACCAAAACCCAGGTTTGAGTTCTGGTCTTTTTTCTTTGCAGGCCAAGCCAAGATGCCAAACAGCAGTGCTGAGATGCCATTTCAGTGTAGCTTAGCACTGTCAACAGCAATGCTCCGAAGACACATTTCTACCTCTCATTGCCCTCAATGCCCCCAATGGCTCCCTCACAAAAGTCGAATCGAGGCTCTCCTCATCAAGGAAAAGGAAAAGGAAAACAGAGAGCCACAGATTCCATGGACAATACAGCACCCTCTGCTACTGATGGGAGCCAATCAGCAGCAAAACCTGAGCCTTCTGGCACTTTCCTATCTACACACTGGACCATTGAAGATGAAGACACCCTCATTGAGCTGGTGTTAGAAAAGAAAGTGATGATGGGGAGTAACGGTTCCTTTAGGGGCTCGTTTTGGAGTGAAGTGGCTAGCAACTTCCCTGATCCCCGTCATGGGAAGCTCAAGACAGCAGACAGCTGCAAGGAAAAATGGAAGTGGGTAAGCGATCTATTATTCTATCTGGCTATACCACTCAGGATCGGAATGTCCGTAGATGAAGAACATATATGACGTCGTTGACAAGATCACGCATACATCAGGACTGCACTACTCTCTGAACGAAGGGACAAAGTATAGGCCAGAATGCTTTCACGTGTGGGAAACATTTATAAGTGTACATACTTGTTTTGTATCATCTGTTGTTGTCTACTAATGATGTGCTTGATTGTTGACAGCAAAACGAGGGTGCACAGCGGTTCAAAAAGAAGGGCTGGATCCACTATGACAAAATGTGTCTATTGCTACCATCAAAGCAGACCGGCAAAGCCAAGTTTACTGTTCAAGTCGAGCAGAGCGCCCCCACCCTGGCCATCCTGAGCACTTCGCAGCTGTCTGTTTCATCCCCATTGCTTGCTGCTCATCAAAGTGCAAGCACCGACTCACACCCTGTCACTCTACAATATCCCGAAGCCGAAATGAATGTGCTCAAATTGGGGCTGAATGACTCTATGGTATCAACTGCTACATGGGGGGAATCTAATACAACTTCACATGCATCTTCCCCGCTGTCCTCAGCTTTTCAGCCACCTTCCATCCCTTCTTCATGTGTTAACTCTACTGTGAGCTCAGTCCAGCCATTGTCAAGTGTCTCTGCTCATGTAGCATCAAAGAAATGCAAGGTTGACGATGATGACATATCCATGACAGGACTGGCTTCGGGATCTATTGTGAGTGGTATATCTAGAGTGTCTTCCAGTCGGAAATGGCAGCACACTTCCACCACATCTCAAGATATCACCTCTCTTTGGGAAGACATCAGCACGCTGCAGTCATCTTTGTTGAAAGGACATGTACTTACAGTCACGTGACCTTATATTAAGTAGGCATTACAAAGTGTATATAAGACTCAACTGAGTCTAAATATAATATATCTCTCTTGATCAGCAACTGCTATCATCTCTGAGAACCCCAACCCCTCCAAGGTAAGTAAGCCCTAGAGTAGATTCCTTAGTAGCTGATGCGGCAATGCCAGCTACTAGCTATTGCAACAGGTTATGAGCCCTGAAGCTCTGATGATGCGGTTTACCACTTGTCATCTGCTCATGGGTGAAACCCTTGGACATAGGCCATTCTGTGTGGAAATGCCGAATGCTCTTTGATGCGGCAATGCTCAAGAGCAGCAGCCATCAGACTCTGAATGTAGGGGGTCACTATGACCCTACATTCTGAGAGCTCTGACTGTTCAGCGACACGAATGCTTTTCTCACTCCCTTCTAACAAAGTCTGAGAGAGAGGAGCGGTTGCTCAATACTCAGCCAGTGCCTAAGATGGGCAGAAACAACTATATTCACCTGAGAGAGAGGAGCGGTTGCTCGATACTATAGTACATTAACTGAAGAGAGAAAACTAGTAAGTAAAGTAACTCACCTCAGCCAGTGCCTAAGATGGGCAGAAATGACTGAGGTGCTTGTAAGTGAGGTGCAAGTATATATATGCTGTGGATGAGGTATACTCGTATTATGTTACCTACAATAATGTTGTGATGAACCTGAAAGAACCTTATAAGGTTTAAGTGAATAATAGTTGTAGTACTTCTGGTGCTTCCGCACTTCCAAGGAATCTGGAAGTGGTTCTGAGGTTCTGAGAGCGCAGGAATATTCCGGAAGTGGTTGCAGAGGTTCCGAGATTGGAAGGCGCAGGAAAGTTCCGGAAGGGGTTCTGGAATAGGGGTTCCGAGACTGGAACACAGAACAGTCAGGACTGTCATTATTTGTCACCTTCATTGGTTTATGCTGACATGTTATCCTTTCAGAACCTACTATCATGTCGTCTACTCTCGCCACTCTTTCCAAGCTCAGCGGTACCAACTACAAATGTTGGGCCCAGGACATGGAAGCGTACCTTCGCACTATCGGCATTTGGAACAAAGCAATGTCAAAAACACACCCCTCTCAGGTCGGAACAGCTCCCACCCCCATGGAAGAAGAAGCCCAGGACAAATGGGATGAGAACGATGACCGAGCCCTTGGCTCCATTTGTCTCCATCTCGACACCGCCATTGCTGGCAACTTCACCAACATCCACAAGTCCAAGTTACTCTGGGACGCTATCAAGGCCAAGTATGAAACTGCCTCCCTTGCTTCTGCCTACACCAAGTGGAAGATAATGCTCAGAATCACTTTCCCCGACAACAACCACCCTGGCCCAGCTTTCTCCAAGCTGAACGCCAGCTTTGCCCAACTGGAACAGCTCCAGCATAAAGTGCCTGATAATCTCAAGGCACTCATCACTGTCACCAAGCTCCCCAAGTATGCAGAGACCCTCCATCAGCAGCTCAATGCTGCCATCAACACTGACCCCACCAAGAATAAGGTCATCACCATGGTAGAATTGGAGACTGTCCTCACCACTGCTTGGCAGCACTACCTCACCCACCAGCCTCCGCCTCGTGCCCAGGCCAACAAGGTTTCTAATGTAAAGCGCCAGCAAGACGACCCCTCCTTCAAAAAGCAGCAGAAGACCTCATCCAATAAAAAGGATGAGGACAAGAAGGACAAGGGGAAGAAGTGTTGTCAGGGCAAGCACTCTGAAGAAGGGGAGAAGAAGCAAAAGGATCGTGCGGCCACGACCACTGAGTCATCCTCTGCCTCGTTCGCTTTTGCGAACATGCTCCAGGAGCCTGTGGTTTTCAGCCCAGCCTCCACCAACTTCACTGAGCCCACTCAGGACCCCTGCACTCTTGCGCACACTCCCAGCGCCGCCCACTATGGGCCCCCCACCTTCCCTCAGGTCCAAGAGGCCATCTCCCTTGCTCGCCATATTGGGGAGACCCCCACCACTCAGGTTGTCCACACCCTCAAGCCCATCGTCAAACACTGCCACCATGTACATGCGCGGCAACACTCTGCCTTCAACAAGGATGGTGCCTTTAGCACTAGAACCATCCCTCCCAGCCACGATGGCCCCTCCACACCCTCTCTTATAGAGTGCATAGAGCCCTCCTGAATCATCGAGATTCTCTCCAATTTGGATGATGACATGGTCACTTTCGACTATGACGACTCTGTCAGCCTTGGCGGGGATATGGAGGTGGACGATTACATTGCACAGTTCTTTGATGACAGCGCCCAGTGGCAAGTCCCTCTCTTCTTTTGTCCATCTCTCACAGGCACTGATGCACAGTTTTTATCACCTCAGATAGTATATAATTTGTATGCACCTGTAGTAGATAGTGACAATGCTACTACTGCTCCTCCCTTCTCCATATGTGACCGCTGTAAAAAGCAGAATATAACTAAGAGTAAAGAAAAGGAAAGAGAACATGACAATGACCTCCCACATGATACGTGGCTCCTCGATTCAGGAGCATCATCACATTACACCAACAATCTAAACAATCTGGTCGAGTATACACCTTTTCTCATACCAACCTACTTCCAGACAGCAAACGGTCGTGCGTCAATAAAAGGCAAAGGTACAGCGATCATTCACTTCCAAGGTAAATTTGTGTGGTTATTGCCAGTCATTTATATGCCATCATGCACAATAAAGCTCATCTCTATGGGTACCTTGTTAACCGACACCTGCATGACGCTCCAGACCTCACCCGGTCATATCAATATTTTTGATGAATGCACCAAACAACTGGTACTAAGTTTCCACTCCCATGGCGACATAATGTACTGGATGCGTGCCCCCACTGTTCGTCCTCAAGCTGACTTATTATCAATGACCTCTGTGGACTATGAACTCCTCCACCGCCGTTTAGGCCACCCCTCACATGATGTACTCTGCACTGCAAAGAAGCACATTAAGGACTTTCTGGATGTTAATATTCCATCCACTATTCCTATATGCTCTGGTTGTGAGCTTGGTAAACAACCAAACCATACTTTTCCTCATAGTGAGAAGCATGCAAGCGCTCCCTTTGAGTTAATTCATTCTGACCTCAAATTGTTTGAAATTGAATCATACCATAAGTACAAGTACGCAATCGTCTTTTATGATGACTATACCTCCATGGCTTGGCTGGTCCTGATTAAAACTAAGGATCAAATGCTTAAAGCAACTAAGCAATTCCATGCCTATGTGCATACTCAGTTCAACACTGTGATAAAACACTGGTGCTCTGATGCAGGGGGAGAATACACCTCCAAAGCTTTCACTGAGTATATGCG
>JBBPTD010001199.1:0-12021 GCA_038093895.1 Boletus aff. mottiae
GCCATGGACCCCGTCAAACTTGAAGGGATCACCAACTGGCCCACCCCAACCAGAGTAAAGGAAGTTCGCTCCTTCCTCAGCTTTGCCAATTTCTACTGTCGATTCATCCCCAACTACTCCACTGTCACACACCCCCTCATTGATCTCACCAAAAAGGCCTCCATATGGAACTGGACTGAAGCTTGCCAGAAATCCTTTGAATCCCTAAAGAAACTGTTCCTCTCCAAGCCGATCCTTTATCTCCCTGATCCTTCCGCTCCTTTCGCCATCGCCACTGACACTTCAAAATATGCCTCTGGAGCTATTCTCTTACAAACCGATGTCAATGGAGAGTGGCACCCCTGCTCCTATCTTTCTACCTCGTTCTCCCCCGCTGAATGAAACTATGATATCTATGACCATGAACTCCTAGCTATCATCCAAGCTCTCAAAGCATGGCGTCATTACCTCCATGGCTCTCCCTTCCCTGTCCAAGTTTTCATGGACCACAAGAATCTGACCTACTTCCAACAAGCCCAGAACCTCAACCGACAACAAGCACATTGGCTTCTGGACCTCGCAGACTTTGACCTGAAAATGATCCACGTCCCTGGCCGCCTTCTCGCCAGCCCAGATGCCCTATCCTGCCAACCGGATCTTCACCTGGATACCCCAGATAACACCAGAACAGTACTTCTTCCCAACTCGCTCTTCGTCCATGTCATTGACACCACCCTGCATCGGAAGGTCTCTTCCTCCTCAAAGGATGATCCCCTCATTCTGAACGCTTTACAAGCACTTGATGGATCTATACCCCCCACATTCCGCTCCAGGCTGTCTGATTGGGCCTTTGACAAAGGAGTCCTTACTTACCAGGGCTGTGTTTACGTTCCCCCTGACGAATCCCTTCACCGCTCCATCGTATCCTGCTGCCATGATCATGCCTCTGCCGGACACCCTGGATACCTCAAAACCCGACAGCTTGTCGCTGCTGAATTTTGGTGGCCTGGCCTTGCACAGTTTGTTCGCAAATACATGGAAGGATGCTCCTCCTGCCAACAAGCCAAGGCAAACACCCATCCCACCATCCCCTCAACTTCTCCAATCCGCTCGACGGCCTCTCACCCATTCCAACAGATCTCCTGTGATCTTATCACCGACCTTCCCTCCTCCGCTGGCTTCGATTCCCTTTTGGTCATGGTCGACCACAGCCTTATGAAGGGGGTAATTCTTTGTCCCACAAAGAAAACGTCTCTGCCCAAGGCGTTGCCACCCTCTTTTTCCACAAAGTCTACAAACGCTTTGGGCTATATGACAAGATTATCTCCGATT
Source organism: Boletus aff. mottiae (assembly GCA_038093895.1). NCBI lineage: Eukaryota > Fungi > Basidiomycota > Agaricomycetes > Boletales > Boletaceae > Boletus > Boletus aff. mottiae. The sequence continues at coordinate 1,312 of JBBPTD010001199.1, forward strand.
GAGGACCCCAATTCGCTTCCGCCTTTGCAAAAGAACTCGGAAAACTCCTGAACTATGACCTTGCCCTCTCTACCGCTTATCATCCCCAAACTGACGGGGAAACTGAACGTGTAAACCAAGAAGTTGAAACTTACTTACACATCTATTGTGGAAATAACCCCATCTTGTGGTCTGAACATATGACTCATGCCGAATTTGCCCACAATCACTGCACCCATTCAGTAACCAATCAATCTCCATTCTATCTCATGATGGGATACGAACCCCATGCCCTTCCCACTGTTATATCCGATTCCCATATCCCTGCAGTAGAATCCCACCTCAAAGAACTCACCACTGCAAGAAATGAAGCTCTTGCCACTCATGAGCTTGCTCGCCAGGTAATGGCAGCCTGAGGAAACAGAGGTTTTGTCCCATTTGCTAAAGGAGACAAAGTATGGCTAGAAGCAAGGAACCTGAAACACCGCTCTTCCGCCCCAAAGTTTGATCCGAAACAAGAAGGACCCTTTATCATTACAAAGATCTTATCTCCCCTGACCTACCAACTCTGCCTTCCGAAAACATGGAGAATTCACCCCATCTTCCATGCTTCTCTCTTATCTCCCTATTGTGAAAACAGCGTACACAGCCCAAACTTCCCTTCTCCACCACCTGACCTTATCCAAGGAGAAGAGGAATACGAAATTGAAAAGGTCCTATGTCACCGCGGCCCCCCTTCTCACCGCATGTTCCTGATCCGATGGAAAGGCTACTCCGCAGAAGAAGACTCTTGGATCCCGGAACAGAACTTGAAAAATGCAAAGTCCGCCCTCTTGAATTATAAAAAGCTTCACCCCTCCACCTTCTCTCTTCTGTAGAATCTTCCACTATAAACAACATGTCCTCCCAACAGACCTCCCTCACTTCTGAATCCTCCGTCACCACTTCGACCCCACCTTCTCCTTCCTCTATGCTCACAGATCCCAGATGGGGCTCTAACCCCATCGATGCCATCGAACCCCCCACCCAGAGCATTACCTTCCAGGTAACCCCTGACGAAACAGTGTCCATGACTATCCCTATCGCCCATCCTATTCCCCAGTCTCCCATTACTTCTCCTTCCATTCGCTTCGCTCCTCCCCCTGTACCAAGCCCCAGACCTGTCCTCACTGTTGATATCCCTATCTATGCCAATGCTGTCAGAGAAGGAACCCCCTCTCCCCGATATGTTAACAATGTCACCCGATACATCTGCAACACCAGCATGGCCATCCCAATTGACTCTCACTTGGACATGAACTCCGCATTCCTAGCCCTATACAAAGCATTCCACCAGACCCAACACCTTTCCCTCATCACCAATGAAATCACTGCATTCTCCACTGATTGCATGGATCACAACTGGGTATCATCTACCCAACAGAATATCCTATGAGAGCTCCATCAAGTTATGTACCAGATGGAGTTTGGAGAGTTCCTCCAGGACATTGACAGATACATGGTCAAGCTCGCTGCCTCCAGAATCACCAACTCTGGCATACACCCCCTACAACGAGATGAGGATAGTTCTTCATCTCCCTCTTATCACTCGGTGCGCTCCCCCTCTACCCTGTCCACTTCCTCATCCGCCCTATCCCTGGAAGAACTCCATGCTATGAACAAAGCCGAGAGAACCCACACCCACCAGAGCCAATTGCACTATGGCCACCTCCACACCAATCCCCTCCTCCCTTCTGACCCGAGATACCGAGATGCCTGCTTCCAATGCCACCACCTTGGACATATCTGCCACAACTGCCCAGTTTATCAGTGCCCTGTCATGGGCTGTCGCCAATGGGCCCCAGGACACAGTCAAGTGAACTGTCCCATTGCCACTCGCCATCCTGTCCTTCTCAGTTGCCTCTCCGCCACCTGTCCTCCGGGATGCCAACCTCTCACTGCTCATATCTCCGGTCATTCTCAAGGGACACCTGCGCCGGACTCTTTTTGTTCTCCTCGTCGAGGTTCTAATACCTCTTCTAGCTCTTCCCATTCCTCTTGTTCTTATAGGTCCTCCACCTCAGGATGTGGTCTTCCCATCCCACCTCCTCGACAATCCGCTTCCCCCAGACGCTGCTCCCCCTCCCCAGAGTTAGATGATGTGATTGACGAAACCGGTTATGCTAACATCACCGGTTCCCCAGGGTATTCTTGCATGGGCCTCTGATCACCTTTCAATGTGGTCTCAGGGCTAGTACGGGGGTAATGTTACGACTTGTTCTTTTTCCTTTACTTCACCTTACGCTTTTCTTGTACTCACTTCGAACTCGCCTATTCGATCCTCTATGTGGACATTATTTTCCTTATCACTGACTCACCCACATTTACTCTTCTTATCTCACTTGCTTCATCAGCGATCACTTCCTCCACCTTCTGCTCTATTCTATCACGTTCTATGACCTGCCCTAGTTATGCCTGCCCTAAATCTTGTAACTGGGTATATAAACCCACTATACCTATCTCTTGTACTCTAGCTTAGATCTCCTCAATTATTACCTTGAATCTATTCCTTTGTCTCAAGCTCCTTCTGGCTATTGACCAGTTGCTTTGAATCTTGAACCTAGAAACCCTTGTGTTCCCTTGTGGAACGTCTTCCTTGGACTTCATGCTACCATTAAGTGCACACTATCTCTTTGAACCTAAGACTTAGTCTTTCAAGGCTATGCTCGTCCCTACCTGGGCCAAGCGTAACACTGTACTCCTTGCTGCGGCTCAAACACCTCCTCCAGCTCCTCTCGTTCTTCTCACTCCAGCTGTTCCTACTGATCCACCAACTCAGGGCATGGTCTTCCAATCCCTCCTCCCTGCCAGTCTGCCTCCCCTAGGTGCTCTACCCCTTCTTCAAAATTGGATGATGTTATTGATGAAACTGGTTATGCCAACATTACAGGTTCGCCGGGATACTCTTGCTCTGGCTTCTAGTTGCCTTTTGACATGGTCTCAGGTCTAACATGCGGGTAATGTTACAACTTGTTCTTTTCCTTTTCCTCTTATACTTTCTGTTATGACTTGTTCTTTTTCTTTTACTTCACTTTACGCTTTTCATGTACTTGCATCGAACTCGCCTGTTCGATCCTCTATGTGGACAATATTTTCCTTATCACTGACTCACCCATGCTTACTCTCCTTATCTCACTTGCTTCGTCAGTGATCACTTCCTCCATCTTCCACTCTGTTCTATCGCTTTCTATGACCTGCCCTAGTTATGCCTGCCCTAGTCTTGTAAACGGGTATATAAACCCACTATACCTACCTCTTGTACTCTAGCTTAGATCTCCTCGAATATCACCTTGAAATCCACTCTTCGTCTCAAGCTCCTTCAGGCTATTGACCTGTCGCCCTGAACTTTGAACCTTGAAACCCTTGTGTTCCTTTGTGGAATGTCTTCCTCGGACTTCATGCTACCATTAAGTGCACACTATCCCTTTGAACCTTTGAACCCAGTCTCTCGAGGATATGCTTGTCCCTATCCGGGCCAAGCGTAACAAAAGATCTAAGCTATCTCTTGTGGCTACCATCATTGTAGTACCGCCCCACCATTGCTCAATGACCACAACTCCCTCCGTCCCTCTGGGGACCACCCCGAAACCGTTCCCCTCAGGAACTCTCTGAATCCTCTGAAACTTCGTCTGACAACGAAGACTCCTCCCTTGACCCAGACCTTACCCTCCCTTCCCAACAAGAGGAAGATGACACCTTAGACCTCTCTCACCAACTCTCTACCTCCCTTTCTATCCCTCGCGTCCCAACTCCCCCTTCCCCTACACCAATCGCCCTTCCCCTACACCAATCGCCCTTACCGGACAGATCTTCAACCTACCGCCCCTTAGCCGCATGACTACCAAACCCACTGAACTCCGCCTCGGCAACCCAGAACCCTTCGATGGGTCCCCTGACACCACCAACCAATGGCTGAACACTGTCCGTTTCTACCTCAAAGTAAATGAAGCAGTCTATGACACCAATGACAAACAAATCGCCTTTGCTCTCTCTTACATGATGAAAGGATCTGCCTTGGTCTGGGCAAACACTTTCCAACAGCAAGCGGTTACCTCCACCTCTATCCACTTCAGAACTTTCACCGACTTCTGCAAGTCGTTCAAAAAGTCCTTCATACTCAAAGACACCATTGCCAATGCCATCTCGTGGCTATCCAACACCCACATGAATCCCCATCCTAAGAAGAAGGGAGAATACTCCCCCACCCTAGCCGCCTATGTCGCTAGCTTCATCAGCAATGCCGCCCTTGCCAACATCACCGATGAAAATGTCCTTATTGGATTCTTTTCCGTAGGACTCCCTGAACCCTTAATGCATCGCATTTACTCCATGGACACCCCCCCTACCACCACCAAAGAATGGTATGAGAAAGCCTCTCACTTCCACACCCAGTTCGAAAGAGCTAGGGAAGTCGCTCGTCTTCATACTGGAGGAACCCAAAACTCCTACCGATCCTATAATACCCCTGCCCCCACTCCCAAAGACCCCAACACCATGGATGTAGACGTAGTCCGCGTCGCCAAGCTCACTCCCAAAGAGCGAAAGCGATGCATCAAGAAAGGACTTTGCTTCCGCTGCAGAAAAAGCGGACACCTTAGCAATGAATGTCCTAACTTTCCTTCCTCCGGACGAAAAGGAAAGAAGGTTCAGAAAGTCTCGACCGACGATCTCCCTGAATTAAAGGAAATTGAAGACGATGACGAAGAAGAAGAAGTGGCCGTACAAAAGGTTCACTTCTCTTGGGATTTAAAAAAAAGAGAACTTGTTCGACACAAGTCTCTCCTTCTCTTACATGCACTTCTGTAGTTGTATCCTCCTCATCGAAAGCAATGAAACTCCCCATTCAGCTTATCAATCCAGATCGCATCTCTAAAGTTGTCGACACCAGCGCCCTGATTGACAGCGGTGCTGATATATCCTGCATTGACTGGGACTTTGTTCACAAATACAAACTCCCCACTGAAAAACTCCCTGAACCAATCCCCATACGAAATGTCAATCAATCTACAAACAAGAGGGGAGCCATCCGCTTCACCACCACTCTATTTGTTAATATCAAAGGAATCGCCCACAAAGTCCTCCTCTATGTTATGGACTGTGGAAATGAAAACATTATTTTAGGACTACCTTGGCTCCAAAAAATCAACCCTACCATTGACTGGGCTCGCCAAACCATCTCCATCCCCGAATCTTCTGACGAATCTTCTGTTCTCTACCAAACTCGCACCATGAACCAACGATCCCATAGAACTCCCAAGACCCCTCCCCGACCCCCTCGACACCTTAATGTTCACGCAGTTCACGACGCACGTCTCTACGAATACCTTAAGTACGAAACTGAATCACAGTTTTGTCAACGAGCCAAAGAAGCATACACTGTCAACTGCATTATCCGTTGTGGTTCCTGTTTCATTCCCCTCGGCTCACTGGTCATTGCAAAACTCACCACTGCCACCAAACTCGCCATGGCTACCGAAAAAGCCAAACCCGCAGTCTCCCTTCCTCCTGAGTACGAGAAATACTCTTCTGTATTCACTAAGGAAACTGCAGACCACCTTCCACCCTCTCACCCTTATGATCATGAAATCAACCTTGATGATTCCTTTGTACCGAAGGTCAGGAAGATCTACCCCCTATCACCTAATGAGCAGAAAGCCACCGAAGACTTTCTCAAAGAAAATCTTTGTGCTGGGAAAATTTGACCCTCAAACTCCCCTCAGGCCTCACCCTTCTTCTTCGTTAACAAGAAAGACGGAAAGCTCCACCCCTGTCAAGACTATCGCTACCTCAACGAACACACTGTTCACAATGCCTACCCACTTCCCTTGATCTCAGACCTCATCGACAAACTCAAAGACGCCAAGGTCTTCACCAAGTTTGATGTATGGTGGGGATACAACAATGTCCGAATCAAAGACGGACACCAATGGAAAGGAGCTTTCATCACCCACAAAGGATTATTCGAACCCCTGGTCATGTTCTTTGGTCTCACCAACTCCCCCACAACCTTCCAACGATTCATGAATGACTCTTTTCATGACATGATCTCTGAAGGATGGCTTGTCATTTATATGGACGATCTCCTCATCTTCTCCCCAGACGAAGCTACTCACACCAAACGAACCAAACGAGTCTTGCAACAAATGAAAGAACTTGACCTTCATTTGAAACTCGAGAAATGCTCCTTCGGAGTCAAAGAGGTGGAATATCTAGGAATAATTGTTAAACCCGGACAGCTTGCCATGGACCCCATCAAACTTGAAGGAATTGCCAACTGGCCCGCCCCAACCAAAGTGAAGGAAGTGTGCTCCTTCCTTGGCTTTGCCAATTTCTACCGCCGATTCATCCCTGACTACTCCACTGTTGCACACCCCCTCATTGATCTCACCAAAAAGGCCTCCAGATGGAACTGGACCGAAGCCTGCCAGAAATCCTTCGAATCCCTAAAGGAATTATTCCTCTCCAAACCAATCCTCCATCTCCCCGACCCCTCTGCCCCTTTTGCAATCGCTACTGACACTTCAAAATACGCCTCGGGAGCTATTCTTTTACAGACTGATGTCAACAGAGACTGGCACCCCTGTTCCTACCTTTCCACCTCATTCTCTCCTGCCAAACGAAACTACGATATCTACGACCGCGAACTCCTAGCAATCATCCGTGCTCTCAAAGCATGGTGCCACTACCTCCATGGATCCCCTTTCCCTGTCCAAGTCTTCACGGACCACAAGAATCTGACATACTTCTGTCAGGCCCAGAACCTCAACCGACACCAAGCGCGTTGGCTTCTAGACCTCGCGGACTTTGATCTGAAAATGATCCACGTTCCTGGCCGCCTTCTTGCTGGCCCTGATGCCCTATCCCGCCAGCTGGATCTTCATCCTGACACCCCTGACAACACCGGAACAGTACTCCTCCCTGACTCCCTCTTTGTCCATGTCATTGATGCTGTGTTGCATCGGAAGGTCTCATCCTCCTCAAAGGATGATCCCCTCGTTCTGAATGCTTTGCAAGCACTTGACGGATCTGTGCCCCCCGCATTCCGCTCCCGGCTGTCTGATTGGGCCTTTAATGAAGGCGTCCTTACTTATCAAGGCCATGCTTACATTCCCCCTGACGAATCCCTCCATCGCTCCATCGTGTCCCACTGCCATGATCATGACTCTGCTGGACATTCCGGATATCTCAAAACCCAACAGCTTGTTGCTGCTGAATTTTGGTGGCCAGGCCTGGCGCAATTTGTCCGCAAGTATGTAGAAGGATGTTCCTCCTGCCAACAGGCCAAGGTGAACACCCATCCCACGGTCCCCTCAACCTCTCCCATCCGCTCATCGGCCTCTCGCCCATTCCAACAGATCTCCTGTGATCTTATCACTGATCTTCCCCCCTCTGCTGGCTTTGATTCCCTTTTGGTCGTGGTCGACCACAGCCTTACTAAGGGGGTAATCCTTTGTCCCACAAAGAAAACTATCTCAGCCCAAGGCATTGCCACACTCTTTTTCCACAAAGTTTACAAATGCTTTGGGCTATATGACAAGATTATCTCCGACCGTGGACCCCAATTCGCCTCTGCCTTCGCAAAAGAACTTGGAAAACTCCTGAACTACGACCTCGCCCTCTCTACCGCTTATCACCCCCAAACTGATGGCGAAACTGAACACATAAACCAGGAAGTTGAAACTTACTTACGCATCTACTGCGGAAATAACCCTGCCTCATGGTCCGAACATATGACACACGCCGAATTCGCCCATAATCACCGCATCCACTTGGTAACCAACCAATCCCCATTCTATCTCATGATGGGATATGAACCCCGCACTCTTCCCACCATTATATCCGACTCCCACATTCCTGCCATAGAATCCCGCCTTAAGGAACTCACTGCTGCAAGAAACGAAGCTCTCGCTGCCCATGAGCTTGCTCACCAAGTAATGGCAGCCCAAGGAAACAGAGGATTTGTCCCATTCACTAAAGGAGACAAAGTATGGCTAGAAGCAAGGAACTTGAAATGCCACTCTCCCACCCCAAAGTTCGATCCGAAATGAGAAGGACCCTTTGTTATCACGAAGGTCTTATCTCCCCTCACCTACCAACTCCACCTTCTGAAAACATGGAAAATTCACCCCATCTTCCACGCTTCTCTCTTATCCCCCTATCGCGAAAACAACGTACATGGCCCGAACTTCCCTTCTCCACCACCTGATCTTATCCAGGGAGAAGAAGAATATGAAATAGAAAAGATTCTATGTCACCGCGGCCCCCCTTCTCGCCACATGTTCCTTATCTGATGGAAAGGCTACTCCACGGAAGAAGACTCTTGGACCCCAGAACAGAATCTGAAAAACGCAAAGTCCGCCCTTTCAGATTATAAAAAGCTTCACCCCTCCGTCTTCTCTCCTCCGTAGAACCTTCCACTACAAACAACATGTCCTCCCAACAGACCTCCCTTACTTCCGAATCCTCTATCACCACCTCAACCCCACCTTCTCCCTCTTCTACACTCGCCGATCCCGGATGGGGCTCCAACCCCATTGACGCCATTGAACCTCCCACCCACAGCGTCACCTTCCACGTCTCCCCCGATGAAACCGTATCCCTGACTATTCCTATTATCCATCCTATTCCCCAATCTCCCATCACTCCTTCCTCTATTCACTTTGCCCCTCCCCCTATGCCCAGCCCTAGACCCGTCGTTGCCGTTGACATTCCTATCTATGCCAACACCATCAGAGAAGGAACCCCCTCTCCTCGCTACACTAACAATGTCTCTTGCTACATTTGTGACACCGGCATGGCTATCCCCATCGACTCTCATTTAGACATGAACTCTGCGTTCCTTGCCTTATATAAAGCCTTCCTCCAGACCCAACACCTCTCCCTCGTCACCAATGAGATCACCGCCTTCTCCACCGATCACATGGATCACAACTGGGTAGCATCCACCCAGCAGAATATCCTACGAGAACTCCATCAAGTCATGTACCAAATGGAGTTTGGAGAATTCCTCCAGGACATCGACAGATACGCCATCGAGCTCGCTGCCTCCAGAATCGCCAACTCTGGCATACACCCTTTACAACATGAGGAGGATAGCTCCTCATCTCCCTCCTATCACTCGGCGCACTCCCCCTCCACCCCGTCTGCTTCCTCGTCCGCCCTATCCCCAGAGGAACTCCATGCTATGAACGAGACTGAAAGGACCCACACCCATCAGAGCCAGTTACGCTACGGCCACCTCCGCACCAATCCCCTTCTTCCTTCTGACCCGAGATACCGCGATGCCTGCTTCCAATGCCACCGCCTTGGACATATACACCACAATTGTCCCATGTACCAATGCCCAGTTATGGGTTGTCGCCAATGGGCACCAGGCCACAGCCAGGCAAACTGCCCTATTGCCACTTGCCACCCTGTTCTCCTTAGTCGGCTCTCAGCCACTTGTCCCCCGGGACACCAACCTTTGGCTGCTCGCATCTCAGGCTGCTCTCGCGGAACACCAGCCCCTGAGTTGTTCAGGAACCCACAATGAGGTTCCAACACCTCTTCTAGTTCCTCTTGCTCCTCTTGCTCCTATTGGTCCTCCAACTCAGGACGTGGTCTCCCCATCCCTCCTCCTCATAGGTCTGCCTCCCCTACACGCCACTCCCCCTCTCCCGAATTAGATGATGTTATCGATGAAACTGGCTACGCTAACATCACCGGCTCCCCCAGATACTTCTGCATGGGGCTCTAGTTGCCTTTCGACGTGGTCTCAGGGCTAGTACGGGGGTAATGTTATGACTTGTTCTTTTTCTTTTACTTCACTTTACGCTTTTCGTGTACTTGCATCGAACTTGCCTGTTCGATCCTCTATGTGGACAATATTTTCCTTATCGCTGACTCACCCACGCCCACTCTCCTTATCTCACTTGCTTCGTCAGCGATCACTTCCTCCATCTTCCACTCTGTTCTATTGCTTTCTATGACCTGCCCTAGTTATGCCTGCCCTAGTCTTGTAAATGGGTATATAAACCCACTATACCTACCTCTTGTACTCTAGCTTAGATCTCCTCGAATATCACCTTGAAATCCACTCTTCGTCTCAAGCTCCTTCTGTTGTGTTTATTTCTTGTAGACTACGCACAAACGGACTCGGTTAGATCCATATTACATAAGCTTTGGATAGATAACCTTTGTGCCGACACGCATCGCACCTCAGTCCTGACTCCATACAGTACTGAGGTGAGATCCGTCTATCCATACTTCATACATTCGTACTTATGACCTGTAGTACACTTCTACAGGTTATGAGCCTCTCGTGCAGAACACTCTGAAAACACGTGCATATATTCGTCTAGCCCATGCATACATTGTCTAGAATGTCTAATACGACATCAGAAGAGATCAAGTTACCTAAACTTGATGTGTCCAGGAAGGAGTGGACAATGTGGAAAGCCCGACTCCAGTTAGCTGTGGCCAGCAAAGGGCTCACAGAGTACCTTGATGGCACAAAGCAGACACCCGTAGATCCAGCTGTGGGACAATCACCTGGATGGACGCCGACAACAGCTAGCGAAATTAAAGTGGTTGCAGACTATGAGAAAGGTCTGGCGGCATGGCGCGAAAAGGATTCAAAAATATGTCACCTTATTGCCAACACCCTCCCTAACTCCATCTTCATTCGTCTTGTCAACAAGAACTCATCTCATG
>JBBPTD010001200.1:0-12015 GCA_038093895.1 Boletus aff. mottiae
TCCCAGCACAACGCCTACTACTTTTACAACACATCTACTGCAGAGACAACTTGGGTTAACCCTCTCCAGTCGTCTCCTTCTGACCCTTCGTCCTCCACTTGTGCGCAAGACACAGCAGCGGACCCGCAGCCGAGCGGTCCAGATGAAAACGTCAACCCAAACCCCTATGATCCCAATTCTATCGAAGCGCGCGCCATCGCAGCCGGCATAGATCCCTCCCTTGCCCACCTCGACCCGTCCCTCGCTGGTCCGTCCTCTCTCGCACACGCTGGAAGCTTCACTGCAAAGTTCAACGCGCGCACTGGCGCATTCACGGCGGCTGATGCTCGGGCGCCTTCTCACTTGTCAGAATATGAACGGATGAAGCGCATGAGTGAGTTCTACTTCGACGTGGGAGAGTGGGAAAAAGATGTGGAACGCCGGGATGCAGAGGAAATACAGGCGGGCGGCAAGAAGAGGAAGCGGCCGACGAAGAAGGACTTGGTGAGTGTTTAGATTCTCAGTGTCTCCTTTTCATCATCATCTCTTTTTGCGCGCGTCGCGAGAGACGAGGAGTCCAAGACGGAATACGCATCGACGGACGGACGTGCTGACGCTTCCGGCTCTATCCAGGAACGATTCAAAGAGCAAAAGAAGTTGAAAAAAATCGCCAAGACTGCGTGGCTGAGGACGTGATACGACCACGTACATCGTTGCACATCCAGAGCAAGTTCTATGCGATAGCGATGGCTGTATCATCTAGCTTTGCTTCGCGAATGAAATATCCGACTTTGTAATTTGAGCTCTCGCGCGAGGGCCAACGATGACCATTGTCAGTCGAGCAATTTTCAAGAATCCAGATAACGTACAAAACATCCAAGCCTCATCCTACTGTAGTATCTACGTAAGACCTCCGGAAATAAATATTTCTACTGTCACCTTTTGACTTGAGATTCTCTGAAATTCTGGTACGGACCTTCGGACTCCATGTAAATTTCCCAGTGGGATTGCGCGCTTACAGCTTTGTATGCTTATATATCATGACAACTAAACGATGTGAGGGAACGATCCGATTGACCGGGTTCTGATATGGAGTCCGTGATCTGATCGCTTTCAGTGCGATGAAAGCAGTCTGTCTACCCAAATCAACATTCCATCCTCAGTTCCGCCATCTGTATATCCGACGCACTGCTCTCCAGCACCGTCGTACCCACCTCTGTACCCGCAAACCTGATCGACACCTCATCCGTAACGCTGCTGTGCGACGCAAAACCAAACCCAGTGTCGATTCCCGACTCCTGCTGCCATTGGGGACGTGAGTCGCTTGCGTACAACTCGCGCACGCTCAAGATGCATCGAGGGCAGAGACTGAAGAGCAGGATGTACGAGACCATGTCCATCATCACCGCCTGCAATGATAAGGGGTTTAATTGCGCAGTGATCACATCGGCATCGATACTGTAGAGCAAATGTCTATCGATGCGGAGGAACGAGGTGAGACGCGCGAGAGAAAGCACTGGAGAGGAGCGCACGTACGCAAAGAAGTAGAGAACGTTCTCTCTAATGAGCAGGTTGATGTACCGGCTGGATAGCCATTGCTTTGTCGCTTTGGATGTTCGATATGATTCCAAAAAGAAACGAGCGAGGGTAAGGATAAACATGAACCCAGCAAGAATGAACCGAGGAATGAACACATATGAGTTAAGCTTAGATAAAGAGGTCCATGTTGCATAGCAATAAGAGGTATCGAACACCTGAGGAGTTGTCACTGAGAAGAAGGGGTGAGAACAATTCCTACAGTAGTCCGGTCAACACACCCGACATATAGGTGTTAGGGTTCTCGTAGTAGCCCGTGGCAACAGCAAGGAGGATGATAGTGGGCACATAAAAGAAGAGGAGCACCCCAAGGACGATCTTGGATCTTCGATACATTGCGTGTAGCCGCAAGATCATTACCACTAGCGTAAACACAATCTGTCATGAACAGGTATATTATGGCATATAGTGTAGGATCACGCACAATCTGCAGCGGCGAGAAATGGAACAAAGGCGTAACCAGCTACGATGATGAGTACAATACCTTGATCCATGATTAATTCGGCCCATTAAGTAGATGAATGAGACCGACTTACAGCTATGCGGGATATACCAAAAAGCTGAGTGCATGCAGTGAATATGAAGGGATGTATCGATACGTACGACTATAATTGCGTATACTCGTCAGCCATGGAACCAGCAATAAGGTAAAAACAGACCAATTTAGGGCCAGGTATGAAACTCGACCCATCTTTCAAAGGGTTATCAGTAGTCAGCTTCGCCTGTAGCATGGTCTGGTACATGCAGAGTCCTTCAATCCTTTAGAACAGCAAGTTTTAGTGTCTTCTTCACGTTCTCGGTCATTATTCGGGATGACTTACACGACGACCAAGATCCCAACATAACGAATCTGTGAACCAAGTTAGCTTGGGTGGACTTTAAGCACTGAATACGTACGACAAGAAAGAGCGTAGATATCCACGTCCAGGGCCGACTCTGGGATAAGCCACATCAGGGGTTAATGTCAAGCAATACGGCAGTCATCCAACCCAAATATAGTTTATCTGCGATGACCTTGAGAGGAAGGTCGCGACATAACTGGAAAAACAAGTACCTCTGTCGGAAGGGTAATAACTGTGAATTCATACTCAAGCGAGGAAACCAGATTGAGCAATTGTCACTACTCACTGTAATCATATGCAATCACAGTGGGAATTATGACTGCAGAAGGTCATCAAGAGCAATTCACCAAGCAAGAGGATTCTTACTCGCTACGTAGTTGCTTAACTGCATAGACGCAGCGGTGGATTGTAAATCATTGGACATGGTCACAGACCAAGGCGACTGGAGAGGAGAAGAGGTGGTTCGCTAGATAGACCTAAAATACGACGGAAATACGAGCTTTGCGCACCGACACTTGAAACACGCTCAGCAGGGGAATTACGTAGGCGACGTCACACTATTCTATACACTGAACTAGCAGGCCTCGCGTGAACCATGTGAGACAAAAAGGTTTCTACTCACGAAGTTCTAGTAGAATCACGGTATTGTTTTTCCCGTGAATTGGCTAGTGAGTACTGAACGTATTGATCCATTGCCAATGCATGAAAAAAAGGACTTGTGTCAACAAAACACGGTGTTTAAAAGATGGGTTGTAGGGCACAACTCCGTGACTGAACCTTACCTTTTTTCCTACAGACTTGAAGTCCGTTGGCGGGCAACCTTAGAAGAGCACGGTGCGCGAGGACGTGCACCGCGAGACGGGAACGAAACTCACCAGACCCCGCTTTCTTCGGTGCGTTAGTGTATGCCGTTGAGAGACTACATAGCAATACTTACACTCGAAATCATCAAGGGATTCAAGGCAGAGGGTTTCCCATGTGAGACGAGGGCTCGTGTGTCACTGTCAGATAATCATATAAATTGTTTATCATGCTTTCAGGACGTATCCCTTGTAACACCAACCGTTGCATGCTGGCACCTTTAGATTCGTCCATGACTCCTCGACTATTGCCGATCACTCCCACTCGCCGTGCTATCTGGTCTGTCCGTTAACTTCGCGATGTACGCTACCTTTTCTTGACCGCTGCCGCACTGGTATCACAATACTTACCCCGGCCCGGGTGACGTGCGGCTAGATCTCTCCGATACGACTTCGTGCAGACACGTGTAACATGCTCGAATAATGCAACATCACCGAATCTAATCATTGACTCGCCGATTCGCCGAGAGGTAGAGTGACGAGCAAGGGGATGATTTATGGCGGACCGACCGGCCAGAGCTTTGTGCTTGTGTCCATATCCGAATGATCCGGCCCATGTACGACCAACCACCATCGACACGAGGGTGTCCAACTTGAGACCATGATATATTCCTGCGTGATATCGTATGGATGACCATTAAACCAAGCAGGCAGGGGTGAAATTTTTGTGTACTAGATAAATGTTTTCCGCATGCCTTGAGATGCTCCGTGCTTAGTTCACAACTTCGGTCCATGTCGCCGTCATGGACGCGGCTCGTGGTTCATTGGAACGTAGGGAATCATTTGGTGTGTGCTGCAGCTGCGATTGGTTGATGGGTTCTGTAATGCTGTTTCCCTGTCGCTGTCATTGGCATCTGATGGCATCGCAAATCGAAAAGCCTGGAAAAGAGTGGTGACAATTGGGTAGACTGGATAGGAGGACTAGTATTATGTAATCACTATTTTTTTGACACGCGTGCACCGCCAAGTAAGTATACTTGCAGTGGCCCGCATCTTGACGTCGCACGACCAACCACCATGTCAGATACCCCCACCCTCTCCTCGACTCTCGAGCCCTTGCTCACTTTCCTCGCATATTCACTCTCGAGGCTTGAGTCAACGTTTTACAAGATTCCTGGGTCTGCTGTGGTTACACGATACGTCAAGTCCTCGCACCAAAACGATCCAGGGCGAACCATTTTAGAATTGATCCTTGTCATATTTGCCATCCGCACGCTACTGCAATCACGAACACGAGGGGACAAACAGGGAAAACATTTTATTCAATTTTCTGAAAAGGTTGGTTCGATGGTTGCAACTATGGTATTTTGTTGAGAAACACGTAGGAAATCGACGAACTCGTGGATGAATGGACACCTGAAAGCCTTGTTCAACCTTTGAACGACTGGGAGCAACGAGACTTGAGCTCTGTGCCCGTCGTAACTGGCCCCATTGGTCCCAAACCTAAGCTCTTGTCCAATGGCAAGCCAGTCATCAACCTGGCAAGCTTTAATTTTGCTGGGCTCGCGGGCAATGAACAAATCAAGGAGAAAGCCATCGAAACGTTGCGGAAGTACGGTCTTGGAAGCTGCGGTCCTCCAGGGTTCTATGGCACTGTTGGTGGGTTCGAATCGTTTGCACCGAGAGTGTGTGGTTCACACGCCAAGCAGACGTGCACCTGGACCTGGAACGCAATATTGCGGAATTTTTGGGGACGGAGGCATCTATCCTGTACTCTCAAGGGTTCTCGACTATTTCCTCCGTCATTCCCGCGTTCTGCAAAAGGGGCGATGTCATTGTCGCGGATCGGTCCGTGAACTTTGCCATCCAAAAGGGTATTCAAATCTCTCGTTCGACGATTCGGTGGTATGACCACAATGATCTCAAGAGCCTCGAGGACGTCCTTATTAGCATTGAGAAAGAGAGAAAGAAGCGTAAGGGCCCGTTGACACGTCGTTTCATTATCACCGAAGGCATCTTCGAACGTGATGGGGAAATGGTTGATCTGCCCAAACTGGTTTGTCAAATGATCCAGTCTTACTTGTTTGTTGTATTAAAACGTTCAATAGATCGAGCTCAAGCTCAAATACAAGTACCGACTCATCCTTGATGAGAGTGTCTCTTTCGGTGCAGTTGGTCGAACCGGTCGCGGTTTGACTGAGCTCTACAATGTCCCGGTACGTTTCTTACCAGGCTAAGTGAACACGGTAGTCTGATAACATTTTCCCAGGCTGAACAGATCGACATGCTTGTGGGCTCTGTCGCTAACGGTTTATGTTCGGCTGGTGGCTTCTGCGCTGGTTCTTCCATCGTCACCGAACATCAGGTGGGATGCACGACTGAAATTTAGCATTACAGTGGCTCACCTTCCATCTGATAGCGCATCAACGGTACTTCCTTTGTCTTTTCTGCATCAATGCCACCCCTCCTCGCGACTTCGGCATCGGAGGCAATTAGTCACTTGCGAAATACCCCTTCCATCCTCGCCGCTCTTCACGAGAACATTGACACCATCCGTTCTGTGTTAGACAGGACCGAGGGAATCACGGTACTCGGTCACCGGGCTAGTCCTATCATCCATTTTTGCCTCCGTAACACTCAGCAGCATCTCACGGTCGCTCCTCCCGCCCCCGACCATGAGGCAGAGGAACGGGTCTTGCAGGATATCGTTGACGATTGCCTTGCCAATGGGGTGCTTATCACGCGTGGTAAACACCTCAGAGGTCAAGAGATGACCGATTCGCGCCCGACGATTCGCATTGCTACCACTGCGGCACTGTCGAGGAAAGATGTAGAGAAGGCAGTCGGCATCGTCAAGGCAAGCATCGCGAGAGTCCTTGCAAAGAGGAGATGAATTGACACATGGTCCAACGTTGTCTCACTCTCACCTACGCCTATTGCTACGCGGGAGATTTATACCCTATCTATAAATTTATAGACTGCCCTACTGTACATGTGTCAATATTGGAGGATTAATTGCAGTTGTCCATTCCTGTGATGTGGACTTTCGACGCCTCTGGCGCGCTATGGATATGATATCCAAGCTGGATTCAAACTCCGGCTGGTAGATTGATAAGATCTAGTTGCCTGGGCTATGAAGCTGACGAATGAAGCAGGCTGTGATAGACGGACTGTTAAATTTCGTTGGAGCGTAAGGGGAGCGAGCGGCCACGTGTAAGCCTGTGCACCTACTTCATCCTACGATACCCTCGCATGCAACGCCAACATCATAGACCCCATCGACGAGGTAATCGAGAATACGCTATCTATCGACGATCTGCCATTGCCTCATTCAGCAGCTTTCTAGCGGACTGGTCACCAGTCTAGTATACTGCAAAGGTGGACTAGCATGGTTTAGCATTGTTTCTAACCGAAAAAGACATCCCGCTTGAACTGTTCAATCCAACTTGAAGTAGTATTTGGAAATTCTGAAAGGCCACAACGATAGGAATGTGTGTCAAGCTTAAATTATATATTGGCATGCACATTCTGCTGCTTCAACCACACGTACCGTGTGCTAGTGATGGTGTGCTGTCAACTATAAAGGCAGCAGTCTTCTACCCAGGATCCGAAATATGACCAGGATGGAGCTTGTTGCCGTCAAAAAGGAATTAGACTTACAAGACCATCAATGCAGCTGCGAAAGTTCCCTAGATAAGAGAGGCCTGAGGCACCGAAACCTGAATGTACCAAGCTTGGCTGAGAGATTGTGGGAGGGTAAGATCACAAAACGCGCACAGCTCATTGGTTGCTCATACTCGTGAACAAATGTTTCAACGCGACTCTGACCTCTCTGCGGTTCGTCGACGGAAACTTGGATGACAAGATACAGCGCCCCTTCTCCAAGTATAGTTACACATGAATCACGTCTGGGATCCACTTGAGTAATTTGATAAACCTAACTCGAAAACGTACCTCGTGCGGTTGCAGGTACCCTTACTACCACGACAAACTTGAACCCACATGTAATGTCTGACATTGGACCACGCCCAACTGGACAATAAACATGGATTTAAAAATAAATACAAAAAGACATACTTGAAGTAATCACACACAGAGATGGTGGGAGGTCGACGAGGGTAATATTGTGATTGTTTCCATATGTATGCGTTATCGAGATTGATAGGAACGCATAAACGACCTCTGGCTCTTCGCGGCTTGTCAATGGAAACTTGGGTAATAGCCATCGCGTCAGTTTAGTAGAACCAAACCGATAACGAACCAACCTCTGAGTCCTAGACAAGCTTTGGAATCCACCCGAACAACTCGGGTGTGTCCTGCAAGTTGCCAAGTGTCTTACGCATTGTTGCTTTGAGTGGACAGCAACGAGAACGTAGGGAGCTAGAGCTGCCATGGGTCGGGCAAACCTGTCCTTGACGTGTTCTGGCTACCAGACGAGTACTAAACCTCTTGTACATCCACGCCCAATCCTCGTCAGGAGCGAAATCAAGACCAAAGATCTTTCTGGGAGACCAAGTGCGTCGTGCATATGTGTTTGAAATTCCGCTTCGGCACAAGAGTCAACGCCACGATCTCAGCAACCGCTCTATCGTTTTCCTTGGTTCAACTTGGAAGGTATAGTTATAGGAAACAGATCAACGTGTGTAAAACTTAGGGAAAATGTTGAGGCTATTTCGTAGAGTACCAAAAGGCGGTAAGTGCCGAAGGGGAGTTAATGCCAGTGCATCTTGGCTTGCACCTCAACGTGCAGAGTTGTATTTCTCCATCGACTGTAAGCTCTGTTTTCAGAATCATTCATATTGCCTCCACATCCTTTGGAGAAGCATAGATGGCACGACTTGGATGAGGTTGAATAAAGTACCCATATATCGTGGATATTGAGTGCCCGTTCCCAAAGGATGTACAAGGCCCAATTGGCAAGGGGTAAGTGCTCCTTCTGATCATATCATCTGATCATATCGTACCGTAACAGCATTGTCATGTGCATCAAAGAAGCAAAGACACGATGCCCGAACAGGCTGCATCTTCTCCGGCCCAAATTGAAGACTTTTGAATTCGAACTATCGCCGCTTGATCATCCAACCCTCAAAATAAGGTTGCCAGTGGGATCCCCATAAGGTAAGTTGTCCTGTATCACGAATTCTCGGAACGCACTGAACCCATCGCCTCCGGGTTCAGGAGTATCTGACTCAAGACGCCCATAAATTTGCTGCGTTCGGCAAAAATCGTTTGGGTCTGAGCATAAGGGAATTTATTATATGCGAGTACGTCCCACATCTTTGGAACTGAACTTGGCATTTTAATATACCAGTGGTCTTGACCATGAGTGGACGCCGCAACCACGGACGGAAAGTCTATCGTTCCGGACCAAATGATGGCTACAAATGTTTCCATTGGTTAAGGGTGTCGCTCCCAGCCAAAACTTTGACCAACTAGAAGATACGCTCTATCCCCACGGAAGTAAGTTTGGTCCAAAGGCGATATATCGTTCATTGGCTCATCTGCATCTTGTCTCCGTAGGTCATCTCGTTCTACAGCATGTCCGGAAGAGCCTGAGGTAGCTCACGATCTTCCGGGTTTGAATGATCGAATCACGGCTGACATACAGCAAAAAAAACTCAATTCATGTGCATGTGAGTGCATGAGTCCGATCTATGAAGTTCTAGGTCCTGACCTGAGTCATGGTATCATGACACCTGACACAACATTAATAGGCGACGTCACCTAGTGGATGCAAAGCTGCAAGGGCCGCATTCTGCCGGATTCCTTGTTGTCAGGATATGAAATTTCATGTTTCCTTGGTTCAAATTTCCGCTTCTACACCGGTCAAACGTTTTCAGGTGGAATCATTGACCAAGTTTGGCTATATTCTCAGTTAATTCCCTTATTTGTCAGGTTACCGACCAATGGGAGCTCACCAATTGTGCCAAAGACAGGTGAAGAATGTTACGTGACGAGACTGTTCTCACTGATGTACACCTGCTTCATGGTCACGGTGTATGCATCTTTATGGGTTCAATCAAATGTCCCTGATCAGTTCGTGATTATTTCTACTTCCGTCTACGACTGAAGCGAACAAGACCCGTATGGGGTCCATATGGATGGAGTATTTAAGGATCCCATCTTCGTTGTCCAACTGCAGATTCCCTGTGGAACTCAAAGGTACGCCTATTCTACAATGTCTTACCCTAAGTTCTGATGCGCTGGTACTTTGCCTACGATGTATTCCAGCTTCTGAAATGTCGCTTGACGTGTTCCAACAAGTTTTCCTCTTGTCCATCGCCTCCAATGTGGTCAATGTTTACGAGGGAACCCAGACCTCCCTTCAGAGAGCACTCCAGAAAGTACTCCGTGACACACTGCCTTTTATTGGATGGGAACTCGTGTGGGGACCAGTTGTATGGAAGAACAAGCCAGACGAAGATACCACTGGGCCCGACAACGCGTGGTATGTCGCCCGTCATCCGAAGCTCAAGCTGGAGGACGGCTCTGTGCGCTCAACCTACGTTATCGCTATCGCTGGCACTCCCCCCAAGTCCCAATACGCGTGGACCCAGGAGAACTTTGCAGTGAACTCTGTCTCTGACTTTAATGTCTGGGTGGGTGGCGGAATTCAGAACCCGCCCGTTGTCGTTCCTGCAGCGGGAATTCAACTGGGTACCCCATACATCGCAACAGGAATAGTGAGCACGGTACAGTTACTGCTCACCACCAAAGCGCCAGAAGGTGCCTTGTCCGAGGGCAACACGCTCCTTGACTTCATCACCAACAACAGGTCTGGAGATGACAGATTTATTGCTACCGGCCATAGTCTTGGTGGCGCCCTCTCTTCTTCCCTCGCACTTTCCCTGGTCTCAGCCGGAGTCATCCCCGCTGATAGAACTCTGACTTATCCCTCGGCGGCGCCCAGTCCTGGAAATAAACCTTTCACCGACCTCTTCGTCCAGACATTCCCGGCCCGTAAGTTGGACAGCGCAGGTACTTACCAGGGGTGGAACCTCAACCTGGTGAACACCCTCGATATCGTACCTCAAGCCTGGTCTGTTCGAACACTCATTTCTCCCAAACAGAACTTGTACAACATCCCCCCCATCTACGGTCTGCCTGTACTTCCCTTTGTGAAGGGTATCGTCCACGTATTCGCCGTCCACACCCTTCGTTCGGGCACGCTGTACTTTCCTCTCCCAAGCCAGTATTTTACTCGTACTCCACCTTCCGCTCCACCCAAGAACTTGTTAGAGTTCCTTGGACTCGCCGTCCCGGAGCACCAGCAGGCTTACTTTGACGAGGTCGGAATTACCGTTCCAACGCTGGACACGTCTGGTGATGATGGCCTTCGCCCGAAGACAGAGGAGGAGATTTTGTTCGATTACCCTATCATCGCTCCGTTCGAGTGGGCGCGTGAGCACCCAAAGGAGGCTGAGAAGGAAATCGAAAATGTCGAGGATTCTGATGAAGGAAAGGCTTGTCTCAATGATAATATGTAGTGAACTCGGGCTAGGAACGTGGAATGGTTTTTTACTTTGTACTTGTTTCCTTGGTTGTATGTAATAAGACGTGGATCTATGTACAGTACAGTGAATTGGAGGGCATGTATTACGGGTCGTATCATCGTGGATCGTCTGATGGAGCCGGACATTCTCCGGTGGCTTGGTGAACAGACGCTCCACCTGCTCGCTCGCTCCCTACATGTAAATTGTTAAGTCTTATCTAAATCTAAATTTTCAGAATGGTTTTTCAACTTGCGTTTTCTGATTGGCTTCCAGTCATGCGACCCTGGGAATCTGTTCTGCAGCATGATGTAGTGTTGTCTGTTTCATGCCAGCCATCTCCCGCTTTCTTAACTGTGCATGCAAACACCACCACTACTTTGACAACACCAAATCCTCAGGCAGGCTCACCATTCTCCAATATCGCCTTTTCAAGCTGCTCGCTGGCACCGTAATTCCTTGAACTGCTCCGCTGGGTCCTTTTCTTCATCCGACTCGATCTCGATCACAAGCTATCTCGTGCCGTACCGAATTCACAATACTATCTTCTTCACCCTTCTTACCAACTACATATAGTTCAATCTCACAGCTCGCCAATGGTGAGTGGAGTGTTAAAATCTGGTTTCGTGACTTGAGGTCATCAACAGATCGCAAGGGTTCATTCTCGGTTGAGTTGAGCTGGGGCAAATCCTCCGGGCGGAGCGCAATTTGAATCGGCTTGGGAAGCATCTGGATGTGCATGGACATACCCAGAATACCCACGCATTATGCAATATGCAAAAAATCACTGGTTTCAGTGGCTGGCCCCGACTCGGGACCACCGGAAAACCAGTGTATTATGAGAACATCGACTGTAACATATATAACGAGCAGACGATACTGTAACGTGGCGCGCCTGCCCCTGTTTCGAATGAATAATGGTTGATGGCTCAAGCGCTCATTCTCCACACCGATTGGGAACTATAAACTACGGTAAGTGACCCAGGGTGCAAACAAGAACGTCCAAGAGTCCTCTTTGGGTTGCCAGTGGGCCACCCGTGGAATGCACATAGAAGATAATCACATCACAGCGTACAACATGAAAAACACATTCTAGTATGTTGAAGGTACCTTGGAATCCAGCAGCTTCGTCGCATCATGCAACGCACCATCGAGCTCGCTTAGCCAAGCCCATTCCCAGTTTTTCGTCATTGTCTCACCGAGCTTCGCGAGGGGGATGTCCCGAGCTTGCCACACACTCATCTGCCCATTCGTCTTTGCACGCAGAGCAACGTCACTCGAGAATGGACGCCTCAACTTGTCGTACAC
>JBBPTD010001201.1:0-11983 GCA_038093895.1 Boletus aff. mottiae
CTTCCAGTTGAGCCTTGCTCCCACAATGTTGTCATTTGCCACTTCCCTTGCTCTCTTCTATTGCGCCCTTACCTATGCCAACCCACGTCACCTTAAATGGGTTATTAATATGCCTGGCTTGTTACCTCGCTGCCCCACCTGCTTCAGTGACCCTGCGGAAATCCGTGCTTATTATGAAGAAAATCCTGACATCATTTGTTATCTGGATGACTTTATTGACACAACTGGCGATCCTACCAGCAATTGGGCTGGTGCACCTGGCCCTTCTTGGGACCATGGTTTCTCTGATCACTGGAATATGATCTATGAAAACAACAGTGAGGTGTTTACGATGCACAACACTCATTCTATATGGGGATTGGACACAGGAACTGTCCCTGACCTTGACACTCCCCCTGAATCGGATCAGGGTGATGCTTGGGGTGATGCAGATTATGCACAGGACTTCTCTGCGGACTTTGATGAAACTGGCTGGCCACATGGCACTTGGTCTTGGGATAATCCGCATCCCTTCACATTCTTTTGGCCTCCCACTTTATTGGCTGATGCTGAGCAACAGCAGACACTACGCTCTTGGCACGCTGCTATGCAGTGGCCGTTTGACAAGTCCTTGATCAATCAGGATGCTTGATCGTAGGAGGGGGGTAGTGTTACAAACACCCCTATTTTTCCCCTATTTTTCCTTATTTTTCCAGATGCTCATTCACTCACAATTCACTGAATACTCCAATAGCCCCTATGTTCACTCACTCGCTTACTTTCCCACAAAGCCCAACTTTCTCCCATGATATTGATCTTGCAGTGACATGCTCTAGATTAACATGCAATGTGCCTCATGCACGTCTCATGCCTCCTATCCAACACATGTCCGCACAGGTATGCTTATCCTCCAATAAACACGCAACTCATGTTGCCTCATGTTCCCCAGTCTCAGACCTAGTAATACAAGTATAGTATCTGTAGATAAGCACTGCACAGTCTGTGCACATGTACTAGTAGTATAAATACTATAGCCAAGTAGTACAAGACTCTCCAGTCTTGTTCTCTTGGAGTTTTCCCAGAACATCCTCACTAGTACTCTTGTGACTACAAACACTAGACCCTTAGGTGGGTTCTGGTCGTTTCAGCAATCTTTGATACAAAGATCAGATTGATGCCCAGGAGTGGTAGTACAACTGTTAAAGCGTACCAAAATGGTGTGATCAATCTCAAGAATCATTGTATAAGGATCTTTGGTGGGTTCGAGCTGTAGTTGGATTACTCCATTGATGCTAATGGTGGGTGGCAGCCAGGTGTGGAGCCAAGAAAAAGTCAATGGCGCAATGGCTTCAAGAAAAGTATCACTTGTAGCTACTTGATAATCTGCGATTAGAAAAAGAACAACAGATGGAGAGATGGACAGAAGATCCATGCCCCATATGAGACCCATCCATAGGATAAAACCTGTCCATAGGATAAGACCATATGTATAAAAGGCACATAGGTCATCCTCACTTGGGGGAAGACTGGTAACTATGGGAACAAAATATGTGTCCTCAACTGTCTTCCGCCAGTGATCAGATTGTCCCGTGATGAGGATCATCAGAGCACTCCAAAAACTTCGCAATGGTTCATTGCCTGTACAGTCACCACTAGTAACAAAAGCTTTAATCACCAACAGAGATGATACGGGAGCAAACTTACATGCTAACAGTGATGTTGTTAAAGTTGATTGTTGTTGGATTACAGTTATGGAACTCAGTTCAATGTGTATATGATAGCGGAATATTGCTATCATCTGCACTAAACCAAAACACAGAGCAGCTCCAACTGATACAGAGAGCAAGAAAACCTTTGGCAGCATCAAGGGCTGTCTCCGCAGTGATCATGATATGTGTTTCATCATCCATGAAGACTGTGCCAGCAGTTGAGATCACATTGTCCATATATTCACGCCAATCCCAAAGTGCATTGCCAAAGCTGGCCTGGGGGAACCGCTGGAAGTGGGAAGCGATTGATAGAATGCATAGCTCATCGTCACCATCCGAAACTGGAGAGGGAAGAGCACTTGGAGCGGGATTGGAACCAGCAGGATGGTTTGAATGTAGAAGTAAATGTGGAGAGGAAAGTGGTGACCTGGACCTGGTAGCATCTGATGGTGGCTCCAAGGATGCGGCAGTCAATACATTCATCAAGGCTGCCATCTGGTTGTGTGCCTCTTCAGGAATAGGAATCTATGAATGCTCATAAGCATCATTCATGTAATAGACTCAGAATTGAGTATGACAAACCTCATCCACATGACAAGACAGACCACATCGAACATCATTATATGGCTCGTCAAGCCTTGCTTCGAGAAAGCCATTCCACATATGGTGTGCCAAACAGTAATGCATCCCTGACCTATTGAGAGGTCCAACTATGGCATTCTCTGTTGGCACTTGTTACAACTCATGGCATCATGTGATGTCATTCTTTTCTTTCTTTCCTTTGAACCTAGACTTCCTCGGACCGCCCCGCCCCTGGAAACCCCATCCCCTTACTTCCTTGTCCCCTTGTCCCCTTGTCCCCTTGTCCCCTTGTCCCCTTGTCTCCTTGTCTCCTTGTCTCCTTGTCCCCTTGTCTCCTTGTCCCCATAGATCTCCTTAGACTTCCTATGAACTTGTACATCGACTTTCCCTCGTCTTTGCCTTGTCCTCGTTCCTCTTGTCTCAGACCTTGTACCCATATCTCGGGTCTCTTCGTCTTCTCTGCCTCATGTTCTCTTATCTCGGACCCTGGACCATTGTCTTGGTTCTCTTGCCTTCTCTTCTCTTTGATCCCCACATCTTCGTCTTCTCTGTACCACTATCTTGGTTCCTTAGATCTCCTCGGACTTCCTCGTATCTCCCTGTCTCTGTCTTTGTTTCCTTTCTTGTCTTGGTCCGTGCGCAGCCACGCACAGTATATAAACCCCTGCCTATGTACCTTGTACTCTATCTTGGTCTACCTTACGGTAGACGCCATTGTACTCCTTACCCTATGAATCTACTCCTTGATCGTCTACCTAGTAGGCCAGCAACTCCGAACCTTCCTTCCTTGTGACTACGCGTCCCTCCAACCCCTTGAGGAATCATGCCCTCTACTTTCGCCCCTCGAACGCATGGCCAAACCTGCTGGCTAAGGTTCCACTTCTTGGTTCTACCGGCCGTCGCCGCTACAGTAGGACTAGTCATAACAGCACTGGTGTAAAATTAGCATGGAGTTGTACCAGCAGATAACAATAACTCACAGATGAAAATGAGATCATAATCTTGATATGGTAGAGGAGGCATAGGAAGCCACTTCGAGATCTTTGCCAAGTCACCATGGGTGACAATGTCTGTTCGGGCTTTTATTGGAAGTAACTTGGCTCCAAACACAGATGTTCATTGACCTTTGCTAGTCACCAAAAAGCTCCAGGGAATTGGTGGGTTGGTCTGCAAGAGGGGCGAATTGGAGGTGGACCCGCCACTGGTTGAGTTACTAGTAGGTGAAGTGGCGAACGCAAAGCCATGATGCATTAGGTGGTGTTGAAGTGCTTCATACATAGCTGGGGCAGCAATATCAATGTCATTGGCAGTGCATTCAAGTGGAAACACCAAGCGATAGTTATTGACATGTGGGACGAATCTTTCAATCTTTTGGAAAACAGGGGCTCTCAAGATATTGAATATGTCACTGCTATCAGTATTGATGGTGCTGTGGGCCTATTTGTTGGATCAGATGTGTAGTCACGTCACATGGGATAAGAACTCACAGGTTCTGGATGGATTATTACAAGATACTTGCAATCTTTGACTACATTGCACCCTTGTGTAGACGCTGCACTGCTGGCCAAGGTATTTCTCAACTGGGATACTAGTTGCTGCCTATTGACAGGCTGGCAATGCTGAAACATCGGAACCGGTGCAAATGATGAGTTTGTTACACCACAGTTTCATGCAACAGAAGTGTGTGCAAGGCGGCGATCGTTTGTGGACCCAGATTGAGGAGGTCCAGGTCTCATCCAAGGTGTCATGGAAGAGTGTTTCTGTGGCGGAGAGTTACAAAGAGGGGGTAATGGAAGTGATGCATTTGCGAGTGGAGAAGAAGGAATTGGGAGATATCTTTGCAGTGATGAGACTCGTGAATCAGCTGAAGAAAAGACAGTTGAAGTGGATGACTGGAAATTGGGAATGGATACAGTTGCGCTGGATTGGATACATGGAGTTAGAGTAAATAGCTGAGATATGGTTGAAATAGTGCTGGTACTAGAATTATGAGAGCTGCTAGCGAAATCATGCTGGAAAGACTAAGTCCTGTGATCAAAATATGGGCGACGACAAAGAGTACAAGTTGAACAAGCAGTGCTTGCGATACACCATGCAGAACACCTGCACTGAACACACGATAAAACGACACCTAACTCGACTACTATGTCAACCCGCTACTCATTGATGGAGGAAAGGTTACTGTGACGCAGGGCCATAGGGAATAAGTCAGCGAGGTACAGGGGAGAAATCTGGTACACTCAGGAGACCCAGTGGCCAACACCACACCACATCAAGACACACGAGAATGACATCAACTACGCCATCAACGACACTCACATCCGTCTCTCAAACTACTCAAACTTTTACCCCTTCTACCTTACTTACTTCGAGCCGCACCCCTATTCCTACCATACCCGGTCACCCTCTGGGTGATCCGAGTACATGATATCCATTGCACACGTCAGCCGGCCTACCATACCATGTGATGTATCACTCAGGTCACTGCTGATTCAGAAGATTGGCTTGTCTAAAACTGTCAGCAGGAACGACAGGACTGGGGGGGGCCTACAACCTGCTCCTCAGGGCATTCGAGAAATCGGGGATGTGGCAGGGGCACAGGTGCCCCATTCGTACCTAGATTAGTTATGTCCTACATAGGGTACAATACTCCGATGAGACAAAAATAGGATTCAAAAAAAAAAAAAAAAAAAAAAAAGCAGTGCTTGGAAGATCGGTCTAAACGGACTAAGAAGCAGTACATTTTGTCATGGATAGCATACTTACTGTTGCAAAGAAATGATCCACTGGCAACGACGCCAAGGCCCTTTCACCGCTGTAGTCTCACCAGTGAGACTCTCTCCCACAATCCTTTGAGGCAGCAATGTGGCTATGCCAGACGAAGGACCTAGAAATCTTAGGAAGAAATGACCGGCCAGAGGTGTTTAATACCAGTCCTCATTGTCCTTGGACTGATTGCAGGCAATTGATGCAGCGGTAACAAGCACTGTGGGTAGTAGAATGTGTGAATTTCAGTGCCGGATTAAGTGCATATTGCCCTGGACTTGAAAGGAATTGGAAAAAAATCCACTGAAGTGGCATTGATCCACTCTGACTTTCAGAGTGTTTTCCACTGAATTTCACTGAACTATCAACTTGTTTGTACAGCTTATAACCATGAAGCTCAGCCAAATTTTCCACTGACTTTCAGTGGATTAGAAACTATTATTCAGCACTTTGTTCTCAGCTGAAACTGGGCATTCCTTCACTCATTCACTCAGTCTCAGGGTGGGGAACAATGGATATGATAATGTAGTATACAGACAATAATATGGGGTACACATAGTATGTACATATAGAACTTACAGTGGAACTGGCCAAAGACAAGCCCAAGTAACAAAGATCAGCTGCAATGCAGCAATCGGAGATGGCACACACAGGTGGCTGGACAAAATTGGTCAGTAGAGAGGTGGTGTTGTCCTCACCGTGTTGTGTGCCGTGAGGTGGGTGTCAATGTTGTTGTACAGTGGGAGTGGCATAGTGGCATCATGGGTGTGATGGCAAATTCGAGAGGGATTGTCACAGTTTTTGTTTGTGCTGTGGCTGTTAGAAGGGCTGCTAAATGTAGTGACATCCCATCTGAAATTTAGCAGAGTCAGTCGATGTCACATTAAGTGTAAGGAGAAAGCTGACAATTTCAAGTATACTTCAATCTCAACAACCTGGCCATTCTGGATTTGGATTCATACTCGCAGGGAATGATTGTACAGCCTTGGCTTTCAAGAACGTTGGGGACAACCGCAGCAAGTGAGGCATGCGCCCGGATCAGTCCAGCATAAACAGTTGCTCAGATCGGGTAGATCTGAGA
Organism: Boletus aff. mottiae; assembly: GCA_038093895.1. Classification (NCBI taxonomy): domain Eukaryota; kingdom Fungi; phylum Basidiomycota; class Agaricomycetes; order Boletales; family Boletaceae; genus Boletus; species Boletus aff. mottiae. The sequence continues at coordinate 6,118 of JBBPTD010001201.1, forward strand.
GATGTATCACTTGGGGACCTAAAAACAGTCAGCCTCACTACTTGGAAGGAGAGTACAGTACTGTTTGCTTACTGGTATTGTCAACCACCGGTGCGTGTGCAGCAGGTTTGTCCACATTCCTGATACCACACTTCGACATGAAATACTCCAATGACTCGAGCATGGTGAGGGTTATCATCATCCTCATTTGAGAGGAAGCCTGAAATGACAGCCAACACACTCAAGCGAGATGTGCTCGATCGTTCATTTACCACTACCTCCACCATCATCACTAAGATCCCCACCACCACCCATGCCACCATCGCCACGACCAAGTACAATGACCTTGTGCATCCTCAACCCCTTGATCTCGCACTGCATCCTCGAATCGATGGATACCTCAACACCCTTGATGAGCAGTGGCACGCATGCTTGCTGACACATGTGGCACATCACTTGTGGTTGGGTGATTGTGGTCAAGACATGTGCAAGTTTTGACCAGGAGATTCAGGGCTGGCGGATCTGGATGGTCCATGGAATGACCTTAATGTCGGAAACATCACTCTAATGCTGGTGCCAGAGAGTGGGACCAGTTGGGGTGGGGAAGCGACAGCCTGTGCATTGGCTTTATCTACAAGGGGTCTGCACGAGGATGGTTTAGTACAGGGCTGAGGGAAGCCCTTGGCATTCTTCTGGGTGATGCTGATAAGGACAGTGTCAGTCATGGGAGAGCAAAGATACCATCAAGTACCAATGTTGGGATGTGGTGTGGCTCGAGAGTTGCTTTAGGTCGACAGTGGGCTTGTGTATGTTTGAACACGCTAGGGGCACCAGTCGTTGTCAGCCTCAAGTGTGACAGGGCGGTGCTTGACGGGGATGTGGGACACATCCAGTTCAAGAGAAAATCAGTGGGCCTGGAGTTGGGAAGTTTGACAATAGGGATGTCAGTGTACTTTGCTCTTCAACAATAAACTGTGAATGGTGTGAATAGAATGGAAAATTTGTGTGTAGATTGCAGGAACACCTCACCTTGCATTGAGAGTCCAATTCGAGTTCATGGATGGCTGGACCATATGGTTGGACCAAGGAGCGGCTTTTGTAGGTCAGACCAGTCAGGAGATTAGGGATATTTTTTGGCTTCTGAGTGAGGCCTGCTTGAATGACATTGTCAGTGTTCGCCATGCACTCCATGATATCTGATCACGCGTGATGAATACTAACACCTGTAGGATGTCACAGCAAAACACTATCTCCAGAAATATAAACATGTGGTTCTCCTGCACCGATGAAAATGCCTTGTCCAGTGTTACGACTTGGCCCACTATAGCAGCAATGGCCAGTGGGATCAAGAAGTAGAACCTTAGCTGGCGAGGGTTGACCAAACGTTCAAGGTGAACAAAGGATGAGGGCACAATTCCTCATGGGCGAAGAGGCGCTAGGTCAAAGATAGAAAAGGTTCATAGTTGCCAGCCTACTGGGTAGACAACAGAGTAGGGTTGAAGGGGGTATGGGGTGTCTACCATAAGGTAAGACTAGACTAGGGTACAAGGTACATAGGCAAGGCCCTTATATAGAGGTTGTGGCTGCGCACAGACCAAGACAAGAAAGGTAAGTGATACAGAGACAGGGAGATACGAGGAAGTCCGAGGGAAGTCCGAGATAAGAGTACACAAGGCAAAGAAGAGAAGACACATGTCAAAGAAGACGAAGACATGGGGATCAAAGGGAAGACGAAACATGTGTCAAAGAAGACAAAGACATGGGGATCAAAGGGAAGATGAAACATGTGTCAAAGAAGACAAAGACTATGCACATGTCCAGGAAGTCCAAGAAGATCTAGGGAACCGAGATAGTGGTACAAGGTCTGTGACAAGGGAATGAGGGTTCGGAAGATGAGGGAATCTATGGGAGACAAAGAAGCGGGGAACAAGGGGATGGAGGACAAGGGGATTCCAGGGACAAGGGTATGGAGAACAAGGTAATCCAAGGACAAGGGGATGGAGGACAAGGTTTCCAGAGACAAAGTGGTCAGAGGAAGTCTAGGGTAAAAGAAAAGAGTGGTGCAACCGGGTGTTGCTGAGGTAAGTTGTAACATCCAGTCTCCAACTTGATGTAGTTCAACATGAAGGGGCAGAACACCCTGATTGAAACGACCAGAACCCACCTAAGGGTCTAGTGTTTGTAGTCGCAAGAGTACTAGTGAGGATGTTCTGGGAAAACTCCAAGAGAACAAGACTGGAGAGTCTTGTACTACTTGGCTATAGTATTTATACTACTAGTACATGTGCACAGACCGTGCAGTGCTTATCTACAGATACTATACTTGTATTACTAGGTCTGAGACCAGGAAACATGAGGCAACATGAGGTGAGTGTTTACTGGAGGATAAGCATATCTGTGTGAACATGTGTTGGATAGGAGGCATGAGGCACACATGAGGTATGTCTCATGTTAGTCTAGAGTGCATCACTGCAAGATCAATATTGTGAGAGAAAGTTGGGCTTCGTGGGAACTTTGTGTGAACGAGCGAACATAGGGGTTATTGTAGTATTTGTTGTTTTGTGAGTGAATGAGCACTAAGAAAAATAGGGAAAAATAGGGGAAAATAGGGGTGTTTGTAACATTCTCATCATAGTACTAGAAAGGTTACAGTAACTGAATGTTGCATCCTCAAGAGGTTTAGACAAGATCAGTTCGATCAAAATGTCTTGTGTTCCAGTCCACCTGCTCCACTTCATGTAGTTGGTTATGTTCTTCCCCCGATTACTACAGCTGAAGAGATTGTCAAAAGAATTTAGAAATGTGTGTGGCTTTCTTGAAATATATTAACACTGTACTTGTACTCGAGAACAAATGTTGTATCAGTCTGTATCATCATCAATATTCTCCTTCCTAAAATGTGTGATTTGCATGCACATTTTTTCCACAAGAAAGTATCACTCTCTGACTCTGAGATCACCAGGGGGAGAGTGTGTGATCATAGCAACAACAGACTGGATCGACTCAATATTGATAATGCAGAGACTTGCTTCACTGAGCTTTGTACACAAGATGAGGGCTCCATTTGATCGTGCAAGAAGGTCTTTGTTGGGTAGCAAATACAATGTTATGAGTGCAACATTCTTGAACCAGATAGCTGGATTGTTGTTTGGCTGATCATTGACATCTGCTTCATTGCCCCCAGGATTGGAATCCATTATGAGACAGGTGAAGTATCATACTTCTGCAAATCTAAGAGTGCCATTTAAAGTGACCTTTTAATTGTTATTAGATGTGATGACAAGATTTTGCTCTCTTACATTTATGTTCCATGCCATATGTACCTCTTCTTGTAGTCTTTGTAACTTGATAAATGCCAATTGGGCTACTTGTCTGTTAGATAATTGGAGTCTGCCCCATCAACCAACCTTTTGACCAACAGGTTGCTGCAGATATGTAGCTACGATGTGTGTTTCTTGTTCGGTGGCACAGACAGCATACACATCTTGTTTGGGAAGTAGAACATAGCCGTTACCAAGGCCGGTACTACCACAGAGAAGAGAGTTGGTATCATTGTGTAGGGATGGAATCATTGCCTTTAAGGCATTGACCTGACATCTATGAATTCCCTGTTGCACAAGATTGGAAAATGGATCTGAGGGTTGTTGGATTTCACATGTGAGATTCCCTATAGTCCATTCCATTGTCCATTGGGATGATGAGATGGGGGAACCAATGTGAGTGGCTTCGGGGGCAAGATGACATATAAGATGGATGCAGGGTCAGATAAAGTGGATGTGGTCAGTGTGGCATTGATAAAACAACAACAGCTCAAACTCATGTTCCCATTGAATGAAGAGCTCTTGTGCTCTTTGGAGTTGTGACAAGCTGATGCTATATTGACTTATGATGCAAAGGGCAGCGACGAATTTGCAGAAGTTTTCCCAGACATTATCAGGGAGGATGCCATATAGAAGACCTGGACAGAGGTCATACAGCCATGTTATGTATTCTGTTACAACTCATGGCATCACGTGATGTCATTCTATTCTTTTCTTTTCTTAGACCTCCTCAGACCACTCCATCTCTGGAACCCTTGTCCCCTTGCCCTCACCCTCGCCCCCTCACTCCCGCCTTGCTCCCCATAGATCTCCTAAGACTCCCTATGGACGTGTACGTCGTCTTTCCCTTTGCCTTGCCTCTTTGAACTCTTGCCTCATCTTTGTCTCCTTTGCCTCGGACCTTGTACCAGTATCCCAGTTTCCTTGTCTTCTTTGCCTCATGTCTCAGACCCTGTACCCATATCTCAGGCTCCTTTGTCTTCCTCTTATCTCGGACCTTGTACCATTACTTTGGTTCCTCGTCTTCTCTTCTCTTTGATCCCCGTGTCCTTGGACCCTGTACCACTATCTTGGTTTCTCAGATCTCCTCGGACTTCTTCATATCTCCCTGTCTCTGTCTTCGTTTCCTTTCTTGTCTTGGTCCATGCACAGCCATGCACACTATATAAGCCCTCGCCTCTGTACCTTGTACCCTATCTTAGTCTACCTTACGAGTCTGCCCGCCAAGGCAGGTCTTGTACCCTTGAACCTAGGAGCTTAGACTCCAAAGTCCTCTCCTTGTCCTCACACTCGCCCACAGCATGTCATCCCCTTGATCCCTCCCCGTCACCTACAAGTCGGGATGTCATCCCTGAAATGACCACTCCGCGAGCCCAGCATTCTCCCCATGTCTGGAGATGACTCAGCGACCACCTATCCTTGAACTGATGCATGCTGGTGGAGTCTTATCCTTGTCTTTGACCCTTGCTTGATCACTCTGATCCTCACTGTCCCTTCACATCCTCCCTCATCTACCCACAGACCCACTGTCCCCTGTGATCCTCATCTTCCACTGCTGTTCGCAGCATCTGTCAATCACAGGCTATGTCTTCCTTCACTCTTTGACCTTGATTTATCATCGTATGACTCTTACTTACATTTCTTCTCATACAATACTTACTTAGTTCCCTCCACTTTCCCTGAGTCGGTTACTGATACCGTTCCCTGTATCCCTTGACCATGAACTCTTGATTCTACAGTAGCCAACCTGCAGTAGTACCAGTAGCACTTGTTCCTTGTACCTACCTTGTCCACCTTTGGGTAGACCCATAGAATCTACCTTGTTCCCCTCATGTCATCTACCTAGTAGGCCAGCCACCTTGAACCTCCTTCACCTGTGACTGCACGTCTCTCTGTCCCTTGAGGAATCATGCCCTCGTCCCTCGTTACCCCTTGAACGCATAGTCAACCTGCTGGCTAAGGTTCTACTTCTGGATTCCACCAGCCGTTGCTGCTATAGTGGATCCAGTCGTAACATATTCTGTCACCTTGTACCACAAGTTTGCATGGAGGCTAGGGTCACAGGGAGCAACGTCGAAGGATCCTGGAAGGTAGGTTTTGCACTTTGCAACTTCTTTGCCATGTGCTTACCAAATGTCATTGTTTCTGAATATAGCCCAAAACCACATGGCACAATTGTCTGTTTGAGTGCAATCAATCATCCCTCAGAATAAGTCTGACCAGAGGGCTGCCATGTTTGCACCAACAAGGTATATAATTTCAGATGAAAAACACTCTGGAACACCATGAATATATGTAGGTTGGAGCCCGAGAAGAATGCTAGGGTCAACAATATCTGTTTCTGAGCAGTGAGACTGGAATTGATTTGATGTGCAGGACTCAAGAACATATCATAGATGTTGAATGTATTTGCAGGATGTGCTTACTGTGATATCAAGTAGATCAACATCATCATGGCTGGATCCTGGAATGTTATAGTTTTTTGGTTTGAGTAGTACTGGATAATACTGAGACCCACCCAGTTTGCACTGACCAGTAAGTGGGCATAGTAATCAGCATCCACATCT